>PVKP010053081.1:0-12117 GCA_004027715.1 Plecturocebus donacophilus | reverse complement strand
GTGGTTAGGCTTTTTTCTGGCTATTCTGACCCTTGGAGAGCACCCATGCTTGGTCTGTGGCTCTCACAGAGATTTAATGAGCTGTATAATACCCTTTAATAAGTTTCTTGCTGTTTAAACTACCTGGGTAGAGGCTGCTGTCTGCAGCGAGGAAGCCCTGACTGCTGGAACCTAAGGGATGTGAGAAATCACTGTGGAGTGTCAAGGTATCCAGGGATCTGCTCCTAGGAGCTATTAATCACCTCGTTTAGAAGGAGGGGGATTAGTCCTGTTTGTGTTTGAAAATTCATGAACATTAGAAGAGCAGCTTAGTCTGGGTATGGCTATGGCTGACAGAAGTATCAGGCTGTGGCACGGTTGATTATTAGATCTGCCATGGATCATTCCTCTATTTTTTGCCCAGTAAGCTTGTCAAAGTAATGTCTAAAAAACCAGACTGATCACAAAAGATGCATCATAATGCCACATAAACATATCACTTGGCACCTTTTGGTATTAGGACCACAGGCCACCTGGTCCAGCCTGCTCATCTTGTAGCTGAGTGAGGACTTTGAAGGAGAGGGGCTTGCCCAAGGTCACCTGGAAACCTTGAAGCTGAGACTCTTACTTGTCTTAACTTTCGCCCATCCTGTGCTGTTTCTCAGTCTCAATCAACAATCCTTGTTATTTTGCTTTGTCTTACGTCTAGGCTTGATTTGGCAGCACGTTTTGGCATCTGATGAAGGCATGGGAATAAGAGTGGAGGTGGGTGGAGCGCCTAAGAGCAGAATGTTTGGTATTTTCTCAGGGTGCACTGGGCAAGGCCTCTGGGCTGTCCCTCCTCACCACCCTCCCTGCATTTATTCAGTTAAGAAAGTGGCACATTTTGTATCTTTGATAATGCAGGTATTTTAGTCATGAGGGTGATGCTCCATCTATGGAAGACTTTGCCTCTCTCCATCGTGAGCTTCGAGAAGGGGCCCCAGCAGCTTCTGTGCAGTCGTTGATTCTTTCGTTTACCTCTCCATGCCCTTCATTTTGTTCCTGTCCCTTGACCACAAAGAAAGAAATGAATGTTCCTGAGGCACTGACATGGGCCGGGCGAGGTGGTAGCCTCCTTCTGGATATTTTTTATCCTTTTAAATGCATTATTTTCCCACTTATTTACATGATTGCACAGTATTCAGAGAAGTTACATTACACACCTGAAGCTCCATAATAAATCTGTGGACATGAGATTCAAACTCATGTCTTTCCCATTCTACTTTTGTGCCTTTCTGTTTTATTTTGCTCCTTGCTATTTCTGTGTATTATTAATAGACTAAAGCTTGGAAATAGATGCAATCGCAATTAGAGTAAAGCAAATGCAGTATTGTGCTTTCTGAAGGATAACGGGAACATTTTTGTTGTAATTGCTATTTTGAATTTTCTTTTAAGAATGTTGCTGAGGTAGGAAAACAGAGGGAAAAACCAGCAAAGCTCACTGTGTCTAACTTTTGCCACATGCGTGGACCTAATTTCTTATTTGCCAAGCAATAGAGGCTTTCTTTTTGAGATGGTGTGAGGGTGGCTGAGTTCTGCATGCTTGCTGGGGTTGGGAAAATCTGGTGTGGCGGGGGTCAGTGGCGCCATGACACGCCAAGGCAGAGTAAGCCACGGAGCTCAGTCTGCCATAGGTGTGGCCTCCTTCCTTCCTCACATCTGTGTCAACATCAGGCAAGAGGTGCCTAATTCCAGTGGGGATGAAGCAGTCTCGGCCCATCCCTCTCCTCCATCAAGAGCTCTGGACACATGTAGGTTGAACCCCCAGATGGCGGCTGCCAGGAGAGTGTGTCCACTTCTCACTTAGGCCAGGCACGTGGCAGCTCACTGTGGCAGGTGTCTTGTGGGCAAGGTCGGTGCTTTCCTGATGTCTTTAATATTTTTCCTTATTTGGCCTAGTCTGAGACCAGGACTTTCCCCTGCTTGTGACCTCTGACTTCATTTGCAAAGTTTTTTCATGCAGTTTCTGAAATTCTCATGACAGAGAGCCCTGGAGGAGTTTGGGGCAATGATGGAGATAGAAGGTTTAGAGTTAGGAATCTTTATGCATTTTCTCCTTCGCTTTATTTCTTTTTCTTGACTTATGCTTCACATTGGGCTCTGTCTTCCCCATGCTCAGAAAGCAGAGGAGCCTTGAGCTTCCAGCAAAGACCTCACCACATGTTACTGGTGACAGGCTGGTGCATGGCAGGGGTGGGTGTGGAGGGTTAACAGGAGAGTGTCCCTCCTCTGAGCATCACTGGCTCTGTTCTCAGCCGGTTGCCAAAGGGTGCCCTTTGTCCCCACATTTCATTACCACATTCTCGTCCTGCATCCAAGCACAGGCAGGACTAGGGCTGCTGTTTCGGAATACAGGACTGCATCCCACCTGGTGTTTTCTCTGGGCCTCCACAGGGGATCTTCCTGCTCTGAATTCCACATGCATCCTCCAGGCCACACTGTAGGCCACGCTGCACACTCACCCTACCTCCAGCCGTTTCCAACTCTTTAGAGTTCAATCAGTGTGAGAGTCACCAGTCTTATGTAAACTGGAGCCTGGCACATAGTAGGTGCTTTGTGCATGTTTATTGAGTGAATGAATGAGCAGGAAATGAAATGTACTTTGCCTAAAAGCTGATCTGATCTGATCTAAGTGCCCAGGCATTTCACCCTTCTTCCAAAGCTCTCCTTTTGTTCCTGTGGCCTGGGGAATGCTCAATTCCAGGCTTGGCAGAGGTGAGGTCTCTCTAGGTGGCATGAAACAGACCATGAAGCCCCCGTGAGAAATAGCCCACCCACTGGACAGGCCCCTCCACTCCCAAGAGACTCCAGCCAGAGCACTCCAGCATGGGGGCTAGGACTCCTCTTTTCCGAGGGAGAGTAGACAGTGGGAGGAATTCAATTATTTCCCGGAGTGGTTAGGAAAGTAGCATCTCTGAAGTCACAGAGGCTTCGCTGTGAGAATCCCTTACAGAATTCTGACCCTGACCAAGCAGAAAAGGGCACTGCCCCCTTTAAAACAATTGACTGCTGAACAAAACAACATGCTAGAATAAAACCAGAATAGTTTGAAAATATTGGGAAGTTGAGAGAAACCCCAATTCCATCATACTAGCATCATCATAGTATATAGTATAGTACATATACAGCGAATTATACGGTATATTATGTATACATACTGTGTATACTGTATATTATATAGTACATGTACATAGTATAAATTATTGTTCACATATATGTTGCTTTGGTATATTTTCTTTCATGTTTTTGTTGATTTGGTACATAGACTTTTTTTCCTGTTTTGTTTTACAACATATTTATATTGAATACTAACACTGTATTATAAGCTTTTTTCCCCCCATACTATTACATAGTCTTTATGGCCACACTTAAAAAATGAATCATTTATTTCTGAAAACAGTCAGGTCCATTTTATTCCGGCTTCTGGGTCCCGCCCCTTCCCAGGCACTCACCCACTGCAGAGCTGCCTTAGGCTCAATTCCCCAGAGAGCCCTCAGGTTCTCCACACCACAGGCCCCATGCAAGCTTCTTGTGAATCCTGGGCAGCCCCTCTGGGTCTTCAGGGCTCAGTTGGGATGCCACCACTGCCGTTTGCAACACTGGCACATATGCACATCCCTGTGTTCTGTACAGCCAAACTCAGGAGTGCCTCATCACCACTGTCACCATAGCACCTCGCACAGGGCCTGCATGCTGGAGGCTCTCAGTGCTTGCTTACTGAATGGATGGAAGGGGGAATCAATGAGAAAATGACCTGATGGTCGTTTTCAGTGCTTCCTCCTGGGGTTTTCCTTTGATGTATGCATCTCGGGTGTGTGTGCATAGAATAGGCAACACCAAATCTATAATCTTGTTGTCCTTTTGCCTCCTCGGTGTTCGATCATAAGCATAGCAAGCATCACTGTCCAAGGCTGTTCTGTGCTTTGTCGTGCGTCTGCATCCTGCTTTATTCACCGTGTCTCTGGAGTTACGCATCTACTTGCATGTTGCTTTCACCGCTATAAACCGCACTTTATTTCCTTCTCCTGTTCGGCAGATCCGACCCCTCAGGCTGCCTCCTCCAGCCATGGTCAGACTGTTGTCAGTTCAGCACCTGAGGCAGGGTACTTTAAGAGTTCCGGGCCCTTGTGTGACTCCAACCCTTAAGGTGACTCTCAGCACTCATGGGCCAATCAGCTGTATTCGTAGTGAGTTCCTCTGGCTGGTGGACTATTTCCCTAAGGAAAAGCTGGGTGGGTTCTCACTGGGGTTGGAACTAGGGCCAAGGGGAGATGAGGGAATGGGAGAGGCTGGATGCCCTTGGTGGGGCTTCACGGTTTGATCTTACATCAGAGTTGGAAAGCAAAGCATGCCCTTCTGCCGCAGCTAGCAGTTTCCCCAGCTGCGCCTGAGCTGTGGACTGGGCAGGGGCCAAGTGCCCGCTGAGGAGCTCAGGGTAGGAGCAGGAGGCAGGCTGAGGTTGGCTCCTTCCCCTTCTCACCTTGCGGCTGTCTCCTCCCTTAGCCCTGTGAGAGCATGGGGGGCTCACATTCTTCTCTCTGTGCAGGAGCAGGGCATGGGCCACACTCTGGGAGAATAAAGTTGACTTCTTTTTAACAGTTGCTGTCCTGTCCCTCATTCATTCATTCAGCAAAGGCTTCCTGAGCTCCTGTCCTGTTGCTGGCATGACTAAATGCTGCAGATGTGAAGGTGAATTGACATATTTGGGTTCTTAGAGTTTGCCTTCTAGCAGACCACAGACAAGTAAATATAATGTTGCATATGTTGCCTGCAGGCGTTTGGTGCCTGGGACAGTGGTGGTATGGAGGAGGGAGTGTTGTCTGTGTCTGAGAGCACTGGGGAAGCCTCAAGGGGAGGCTGTGCCTGAGTTGCATTTTGGAATGAGTTCACAGGTCCAATGGGAATGACGCTGTTCACATGTACTTGGGTGTCGAGAGAAGAGTGGGGACACGTGGCTCTCACAAATAAGAATAATGGCTCTGAGAAAATTGGAGACTGTGCAGAAGCTGACAGGGAATGTGATGTGGACAAAGGGGCCGCCATGCCAGAAGGCAGGTCTGGTAGCCTGAGGAGTAATGAGTTGACATTAGGGCCAGGACCGAGAGGGCTGTGTGAGGAACAAAGACCATGAAGTCCATGGTCCTCCAATGCTGTGACCCTGATGCTGCCGCCTTCCTGTGTCCTCAACGCTCAGCCAGGGCCAGAGGGAGCTCGAGCATGGAGTGTGGGCTTCCTCATGAAGGCGTCTACTTATTGACAGATGACCCACAAACTTCTAATGACCCAGAAACTTCTGGAGGGTACCCAAGTCTCTAATGCAGCCCCTAGAGCAGGCTCTTTCCCTTCCCCTCTAGACGCTCTGGTTCACGCCTGGTTAATGCCCAGGAACTACTTGTGCCACGGGAATCCTACGTTTCTCTCTACTGCGCTATAGGGGAAGCTGCCCATGGGCATTTTCATCAGAGACCCCTGTCTGCACTCTGCCTCTGGGAGGTGGGCCCCGGAAAACGGTGCCGTCCACACTCCTTGTCTCCTCAGAGGCGGTGCAGTCAGCATACCCAACCTACAGACAGCGGAGGAGGCCTGAACATCAGGGACCTGTCTGACGCCAGCTCGTGCTGCGCTGTGCCTGACTGCCAAATGCCCGTCTCACTGCTTGTTTCTTCCTCTCTCTGCAGGGCCCCGTTTCCGTGTGTCCAGCCCAGTGTCACAGGGAGCTCTCCCATCTCATGGCTCCTTGTTGGGCCATGCCCTCCAGAACCCCAAACTCCCGAAGACTGATAGCCGTCAGAGCAGCCACCTTGCTCATCCTGTGGCCCTGGCCCTGCTGATCACTATGGCAGCTGGGAAGGGGGCCCCATCGAGCTCACTGGCTGAAAACAGGTGGCAATTTAATGAACCTGAGTTAGGCTGGGGCCACAAGCCAGTGCTGCTGGAGAAGACAAACTGCCTGGCCCCTGAGGCCGCTGTGGGCAGGGCGGAGCTGGCACTGTCGGCAGTCTCAGGCAAGCCCCGATCCGGCCAGCCGCTGACCTCGAAGGCACGTGGGGAGCAGAGGCAGAGCGCCTTCACAGAGCTGCCGAGGATGAAGGACCGGTGTGGGGATGCTCAGGCCCAGGAGAGGGATCATGATGACCCTGCAGGCCAGCCTGGCACCCCACACCTGGCCCAGGCTGTCCCCAGAGACCCAGCTGGCAGTACAGTCTTCTCTGTGTGGCCCAGCGGAGCGCGAGGTGAGCAGAGAAGCGCCTTTAGCAAACCAACCAAGAGACCAGCAGAGAGGCCGGCACCAAGCCCAGGCTTCCCTGCAGGGGAGTCTGCAGACACCCTGGGGGAGCTGTCTGGACTCTTCAACACTGCAGACCTCCCTTGTTGGGGTTGACTTTCAACTCCCAAGCTTTTGGTTGGTGATTTCTGGAACTTGCAAACATTGCCACAGAATGCTCCACTCTGCAGTGCTTTCCTGGGTGCCCCCACACTGTGGCTCGAGCACACCCGGGCCCAGGTGTCCCCACCCTCATCATCCTCCACCATTTCGTGGACTCTTCTGCCACCCACCCTCACTTCCCTGGGCTTGTCCACCCAGAACTGGTGTGCAAAGTGCAACCTGTCCTTCCGCCTGACGTCCGATCTGGTCTTCCACATGCGGTCCCACCACAAAAAGGAGCATGCGGAGCCTGACCCACATTCTCAGAAGAGGAGAGAAGAGGCCCTCACCTGCCCTGTGTGCCAGGAGCACTTCCGGGAGCGCCACCACCTCTCCCGGCACATGATTTCTCACAGCTAGCAGGTGGCCGAGGAGTGACCTGCTACATGCGACAGCCAGCCTTTGGCAGAGGGGAGCTCCCTAGGCTTGCCTTGAGGGGCCTGTCATGGTCCTCTGCGGAGTTGCTGTGTTTGGCATCCATAGATGAACAATTCAGGAATAATTTGAAAAAGCTGCACCTGAGTGATGTGTTTTGAAGGAAATAAAGTCCTGAAATAAAATGATGGGCTTTGCAAATCCAGGGTAGAGGACCTAACAGGCAGAAAGCGGGGGCAACTCTGGCGCACATGATGGGCTTTGGAGGTACAAAAGCCTGGATTCGAATCTGGGCTCTTTCACATACTAGCTGTGACCTTGGACAAAGACCTGCTGAGCCCCCATTTTCTCATCTGTGAAATGGAGATGGTAGCACCGTGTCAGGTTGGCATCTGGGTCACATGAAAGGTGTGTGGAAAGTGGCCGGCATTCTGCCTGCAGACCCTGAGTGCTGAGTCAGCAAGGTTTGTGAAGGTGTCTGTACTAGTCAGCTATTGTTATTAACAAGACCTCCATGGCAGACAAGCTAAAGTTGTGGGTCTGTGGGTTGGCTCAGGTTAAGCTGAGCTTGGCTGGGCTTGGCAGCAGGTCTCACATTTGATCAAGTCATGTCCTTTTGCTTCTTCAGCTGAAGGGCTACCCAGAGCAAGCATGCATCTCTCACAGTTATACCAGGAACATAAGAGGCTGAGTCTAACAAGCACACTTCAAGCCTCTGCTTGGGTCACATTGCCAACATCCTCTCAGCCCACACAAGTGGCAGGGTCAGGCCCAATACTGAGGAGTGGAAAAGCGCAGGCTGCCCTTGGTGAAGCTGTGGCAAGGGAGTGAGCATCCATTCCCTCCACAGGAGGGTGAGGAATTGGGACCAGTAATTCCACCCACCACCTGGTCTATAGATCTTCACATTGTGAATATACGAATAGGGGGAGTAGAACCCCCTCCCCACCACCTACACACATGCCCTTTTACCTTCCAAGCATAGGGCATGTGCAAAAACTCAGCTTCTAGATCGTGAGGCTGGGGAGCATTCCAGGTACCCTGTATTATCTACTGTGTTTCGGTCAGTAGCTGCTGTAGGTACCCACGTAGGCCCTTGTGCCTAAGGATGTGTGGGGCCCAGGCCATACTCTTTGACATTGCACATGTCAGTCTGATGAAAGCCCTTTGTAGGCAGTTACTGAGCCGGTGTTGTTTTTGCACTGGTTTCCACCTCACTGTCAGGTTTTGTTCTTTTGATGTGCAGTTTCCAGCCCTCCAATGGGGCCCCCAACGCAGAGCTCAGGCTTGTGGCTGGGAAGAAGCCAGGGTGAGAGGGTCAGGATCCCAGCCAGCCTCCCAGACTGCTCCTCTTCTCTCGCTCTCCTCTGTCCAGCCTTCCAGGCAGCAGCACTCCCACCTGGCTGCTCTGATGTTCTCGCTCCCTCCACTCCTGCCTCTCACCACGAACCCATCCATTGTCCACACACATACAACCAGATCATCTTCTGAGAGTGTAAGTAAGATGATGCCTCCAACCCCGTGGCTACCCTTCACACTTGCAGTCCTAACCCCAGCAAGACCTGCCAGCTTCTTTACGAACAAGTCCCTGCCTGATGTTAACTGCAAGCACTCATTTCACTCTCCCTGTGTGCCAGGCAATAGCATAAGCACTGGAAGAATACAGATGTTATAGCAAGTCCTACAGCAGCCCTGGGAGGCAAGAGCTGCTTCCTTTCCATTTCGACAATGAGTCAATTGCAGATAATGCTATAGCACTTCCAGTGTTTCTGGTACTCCCCCTGAGGCTATACCTACTACCTTCACGGGCTGAGCTTGCCCTTAGGAGGCCCACAAGTGGCAGTGGGCAGAGGAGACTCCACTATACCACCTCGCTGCTGTTCTGCTGTGTGCTCCCGTGTTCTGACCTCAGCTCTCGTGCCATTTCTCAAGCCTGGGCTTCGTTCAGCATTTGCTGTCCAGCTCCTGTTGGTGCTGCTCTTGCTGTGGTTCCACAGGGCTGCTTCTCTCAGGTCAGCTCCGTAGAGAAGCCTCACAGATTCCCCATAAAGCAGCCCTGCAACCTCTGTCTCTCAGCCACGTGACCCCATGGCTTCCTTCACAGCACGTCTCATCATCTGCAAACATCTTTCTGTTTGTCGTTTTGTTGATTTGCTGCATCCACACTGTCAGCTCCTTGGGAGTAGAGACTGGTTTGTTTACTGTGCAACCTCAGTGCCCAGAACAGGGCATTGCATATTGTCAGTGCATAATAAATATTGTGGAAATAATTTCTGTGTGAGAAGCTGGGTCTGAATATGTGTGTACTCTTCCTTTGGCTGTGGAGGGTATCGGGGGGCTGCCATGCAGCTGGAATGCTCCATATGTACTAAGCTTCCTTCACTCACCCTGGCTCCCTGGCCTGGCAAGGGATTGAGTGAGTCCATTTCCATTCATGTATTCAACATCCCTGGCTCAGCCTCAAAGACAAGTACATGCTGTTGATTTTATGATGCAGGCAGCAGAGCCGTGGCTGGGGAGAAAGGCCAGTGCAGAGTCTGCAAATGTGTCAAGGTGTGACGAGGAGATGGAGGGGCAGGGGTAGGAGGGCCTCACAGGAGAGTGATTTGGATCGAAGCACTGAGTGCTTGGCTTGGAGAGGCACTTTGGGGATGCTCTCCAGCTGCAGTGGGGAGCGTGGTCTGGAGGAGGGAGCCTGGACCTTCTGAGCTCATTGTCTTCCACATCTAGAAAAGGACAGGGTGCTCCCTGCAGGTGCCAATGAAGCATCTCCATTCTCACAAGGACACTGGGAGGTCCCTTGCTCACTGAGACAAGATAAGGAAAGCTCAGTTTTGCCAACCCCTTTAGGTGCTGTGTTGGGGTGTAATTTACACACCGAGAGGCTAAGCATAGAAGGCAGGTGAAGCTACGAGAGCCTCCCACTGTGCTGTCCTGGGTGAGGCAGGAAAGGGCAACTCAGGGTCTCAGCATGAGGCCCCACACTATGAATTTGACACGCAGCAAACGGGAGGCAGATTGTTTTTAATAATTCCCACTGTGCTGCAGATGACATTAGCTCCAAGAGGTCAAGGACGTTCCTAAGACCGTAGGCTCAGGAGCAGTGTACCAGAATAAGACTCTAGGACTCCAGACTGAGCTCATGTCCTTTTCAGCCTGCCACTTGTCTGCTCAGCCCAGTGTGGTCACATGATACTATAGATGGTTCAGGAACTGGGACAGCAGCAGGTGTAGGCTCCCTATCTCAAATTTCAACTCGCACCTGCTGCATGTGAACACACACACTTTCCTATCGCCTTTGCTCTAGCACTTTCACTATCTTGCACACTAAGTCTTTCACTGATTTATCTTATTTACCCTGTCTCCTGTCACTAGAATGTAAGCTCTGTGAGGGATTTTTGCTGGGTTTTTTACCTGCAGTATTGCTGGCATCTAGAGAAATGTAGGCACATAGTAGGTGTTCAACAGACATTTGTTGAATGAATGAATGAATGAGTGAGATGCCTGGTTCTGGCCTGGCTCTTGCCACATCTCAAATCAGCTTCTCAGGAGGATTTTAGGATCTATCAAACACTGTGCACAATTGTCCTTCTCTGGCTTCATGGATTGGTTTGTAATTTCTGTGAAATCTCTTTGAAAGGCAGAAATGTGCCAAGACATGATAAACACTTAGAACTGAAGGGACTGTAGATTTCTAGACCACCTCCTCACTGTATAATATTGGATTTTGAGGTCCACAGACATGAGCTGATATGCCCGGTATTGCAGGGCAAGTGGTAGTGAGGTCAAGGTTAGAATCACTGAGAGATCTGGACCTTTCCCCATCCACAATCCACAAGGAACCTCAGCTAGGCCAAGCGACAGTTTCCATTGCACGTGAATACAACGGCCTCACATGTAATTATTACTAACCCTGACCAGTTATACCATTCCCAAGCAGAATAGGCATTTAGGAAAATTTGAAGTTATAAAAAACAACTGTCTTCCTCCAACTCTAATTTTAAAGATAGAGTTAATTTTGGTAAAAATGGATGAAGATCCAAATTGCTTAAAGTCGTTTAAATGGACAAACTCAAAAGTGATTTATGAAAGTGATGGGTTTACAGCTTGTTGATGTTGAGGTTCCTACTTATCACCAGGCTGGATTCCCAGAGTCTCTTTGGGAGTCAAACCCTCTCTTAGCCCTTTTTCATTTCTGCTCTCCTGTATCTACTGGAGAGCAGACAAATTAAATCATGGCTTTGCCCAACTCTCTCCACCACTGCTATGGTCTGAATGTTTGTGTCTCCCAAAATTTATTTAAAATCCTAATCCCCAAGGTAATGGGATTAGAAGGTGGGGCTTTTAAGAGGTTGGGATTAGTGCCCTTACAAAAGAGAGCCGCCTGGTTTGGCACCGAGGCTCATGCCCATAATCCTAGCACTTTGGGGGGCTGAGATGGGAAGATCACTCAAGGACAGCAGAATGAGACCAGCCTAGACAACACAGTGAGACACCCCATCAACAAAAAAAATACAAAAACTAACTGAATATGGTGGCGTGTGTGCCTGTAGTCCCCGCTACTCAGGAGGCTGAGATGGGTGGGGTATGGGGGATGGTTACTTGAACTCAGGAGTTTAAGGCTGCAGTGAGCTATGATTGTGCCAACTGCATTGCAGCCTGAGCATCAGAGTGAGATCCTGTTTCTAAACATAAATAAAAAATAAACCACAGAGAGCTAGTTCCCTGCTTCCACCATGTGAAAATGCAGTTAAAATCTGCATCTCCCAACTAGGAAGATAGCACCAAACACCAAAGCTGCTGGTGCCTTGATCTGGGGCTTCCCCACCTCTAGAACTGTGAGCAATACGTTTCTCTTATTTGTAAGTCACCCGGTTTGTGATATTTTGTTATAGCAGCCCAAATGGACTAGGCAGTCACCTTTTATATGCCACTTAAGAGTTGGCATGCGATGTTGCCACAAAATATCACATCAGCAGGTATGAATTTTACAATGCTGGGTAAAAATTACCACACTCCTTAAATTCTCTATGTCTGATTGAATCAGCTCAGCACCCCATCCTGTGGTCCTGGTGAGATACACACTGTCTCTATTGAATTCCTAACCTGTCTCTCAAGCTCACAGAAGCTCCTCAATGCCCCACCTCAAGATTGTACCCTGTCACTTGGTGCCCCAGGGTGTCCCCTTACTGTTCTGGCTGGCTTTGCCTCTATCCTCTACTCTCCTAGGATCTAGGGCCCTGGTGGCTTTCTGGCAAAGCTGTCGGAAGTCATGTGAATCGAAGACCCTGAGT
>PVKP010053080.1:0-12256 GCA_004027715.1 Plecturocebus donacophilus | reverse complement strand
ATAATCAAATGTGGTCAAAACATTAGCTTCCAGCACTTTCACAAAAGTAGCCAGGTTTGTGCTTGAGATGGAATTTAGCCACACGTGGGGGACCCTATATGACCCAGCTTTCCTTCAAGGGCAGAGACTGAAGCTACTGTCCCTGGGACACCCTGAGGACCACATCAGGGAGCCATGAGTGGGTAGGGGTGCAGACAGACAGATGCATACTAGTGTGCCCAGTTGAGCCCAGCCCCAGCATCAGGGTGGAGCTTGCGTGTCTCCGGCTTTCCGTGGAGAGGTGATGGACTGTGCCCCTGACCTGAGGACGCCTCCAGGCTGGGGCTTTATCCTCCAGTTCAGGACTGGCAGGCACCATCCTTTTGCCAGCTTTTGCCCTCTTCTCTGCTCATGAGGATCCCTGCCCTTTTCTGTGATAAAAGAATTGAAAAATACTTTTGGTTTTAAAGATGGAAGATGAAAAATACTTTTGGTTTTAAAGATGAAAAATACTTTTGGTTTTAAAGATGGAAGGCAGCTTCTGTCGTAGGCTCCCTGCCTGTCCAGACCTGTCCCGTCCGCGATAACCTCTGAGAGCCGTCACATGCGTGGGGCACTTCCGGGACTTTGGTGTCCCACGTGCGGCTGAGCCATCCCCAAGCTCTCGGCCACTTTACTTGAATGGAACCACCTTTTCTCGGCGCTGAGGCGTCCCCCAGAAGAGTGCATGATGAGTTTCTCAGTCTTCAAAGAGGCTTTTGGGGAAGCTAGGACTGCAGTTAGAGCCAGTTTTCTCTGGCATTGTTTTGTAAATGGTGACCTTTTTCTTCTTTGTATCCAAGGTCTTGGTTGCCTTCCCAGGGCTGAGGTGCCTGGCTTCAGGCAGGGCCTCACCCTGGCCCATCCGCAGCAGGAGGTGTGGACAGCGCTGCACTGCGGCCGTGCTTGGGGCCTCTTCTCTGCTGAGTCTGCTCCAGCCGGCGTGGCTGCTCAGGGTAACCTGGGCCTGGGAGCCACTCATAGCTCAGCTGGCCAGAGAAGCAGCCGCCTTAACGCTGGGAAGGAGCCAGGGCCAGACCACCAGGGCCATGAGCACCCAGCTGAATTTTGGACTCACCCAAGGGCTCCAGAAGGAGAAGTTTTAGAAGGTGTGGGTTGAGGGAGGTGATCAAGCAGGGAGAGGTGGTTAGGAAACAGCTGTGGCTGTCCCAGAACCAGATGACCACAGCCAGATGCTTTGCCAACGAGGTCTTCATCTTACCACCTGATCTGGAAAACACTTTTGGGTTCTCCAGACCAGGTTCTCGCCACTGAGAGGATGTTGGAAACAGCTGTGAAAGGGACAGCCCGGTTCCTGTGGCTGCGAGGAAGATGAAGCTTCCCCTCCTGAACCTCAGACTCCCGGTGCCTGTCCACTTTCCAGCAGTGATGCCTGCGGGCTCAGATGGTGCCACACAGTGACCTGCAGTCCAGGATGCCCACTGCCAGCTGGCCACTATCTATCTGCAGGGTGATGCTTGGGTGATATCCGTTTGACGGTGGCATCTGCCGGGATTTGAAACTCCGCCCTGGCCTGCAGCCACACGGTGCCTCCTGTGCAGCTCCCTCTGGTTCCTGAGCTTTCAACAATGAGCTCTGGCTTCTCTCACTGTGAAAATGGGAGGTAACTGATTGCAATGCAGACACTAATGAGAGAAGCGAGGAGCTGCAGCTGGCACTCACACGGAGAGAAGACAGTCCCACTGCAAGAGGCTGAGAGTGGAGGAAAGGGCATATCTCTAGCTCAGCCCAGGTGACCTCCAGTCCCCACTCTCAGGATTCAGACAGGGCAGAGGGCTGGCCCTGGAACAGTGACCAGATGAGAATGTGCAGTGAGGGACCAGCAACATGGGCCTCAGACAGAGTCAGACCCTCTCACCCCAGCCCAGGGGCTGAACAAGACCCTGCTGCTCTCCCACTGAGGTGGCTGCAGCATTCACAGACGCAACCACGGTCACAGCCACAACCACGTCATCTGCAGCGGACAGAGGACAGGGGTGCAGAGACTTGCACCAGGATCACTGTCACTGTTCACCAGGGGGTGATATGAGGATGCAGAATGGGTCAAGGAAGGGGAGAAAGGAAGGGGGCAGAACCACAAACTTCTGCAGGAAAGAGTCTAAAGTTTACCCAGGAATTCAGATCTTTAAGGACCAAGTCACATACAAAATGCTGAAGAATCAAAGAAGTGTTAGTCAAGATGAGAGAGAGAGGTCTCTACTGAGATGTGGAGACCACTGAGAGGAACAGCACATCCTGGTCTCGGGTCACGCTGGGCAGACAGAATTCTAAGCCCCCCCGCCCCTGACCGCACTGCTGTGCTCCTCCTGGACCATCCTTCCCTTGAGCATGGGTGGGGCCGGTGCCACACCCCTGGTGATGTTGCACTGTGTTGTGTAAGACTCAGCCTTAGCCAGGGAGAGATTCTCTCGCTGGCTAGAAGAGCTGCCCCACTGTGGGGGCCCTGGGGAAGCACCTGCAGGCAGCTGCCTGGAGCCGAGTTTGGCTTCCAGCTGGCTGAAGACATGGCAGGCTTCTGCCCTGCAACCACAAGACCTGAATTCTCCCAACATCCAGTGAGCTTGGAAGAGGACTCCAAGCACCAGATGAGAACAAAGCCCCCACCAGCACCTCATCTCAGCCCAGTGGGATCTGGGTCAAGGAGCCCAGTGCCTCCATGCTGGACTCAGGACCCACATGGTGCATGGAGTGACAGGAGGTGGTGCTTGTGAATTGCTGAGTTTGAAGTAATCAGTTAAGCAGCAGCAGAAACACACATGTGAAGGCGATTCGCTGGCCACAGTCAGCGCCCTGTCTGAGGCTGGGGGACAGAACACCCATGCACACAGCAAATCATCTGAAGTGAGTTTGTTCCCCGCAGACAGGAGGTGAGGGTGATAGGAGACTAGGGTGCCTTGTGAGCTAGTCCCCCAGGCCCAGGAAAGCTGTGAGGGAGGACTGAGCCTCATCTGCACGTCCACTGTAACCAAGGGACTCCAGAAAGCAACCTGTAATGAGTTTTATACCCTGGGGTCCTGTGAGCCACTGGGCTACGGATCTAAGGATATCTTATTTCTGGGTTGGGCCCCACACAAAGCCTGGGTGTTCTTGGTGTGTTGTATTCCCAGCGCACTCCAGTTGTTCTGGAGAGATATAAGCCGGAAGCAACCAGGTTTGTCCATGGCCACCCAGAGGACAGTCCTGCAGCACAGCTGGACGTAAAGATACACAGCTCACTGCCTGCTCCATTGACAGGTTTTCTTTCTCTGGTTGTTCTGCATTGTTGGACTTCCTTGGTGGTGGTGGTGGTACTGTGTGTGTGTGTGTGTGCACGCACATGTGCATTTGTGTATCAGTGTGTGCATCTTTGTGCACGTGTGTGCATTTGCACAACTATGTGCCTGTGCATGGGTACATGTGTGCCTGTATGTGTGTGTTAGCATGTCCTGTGTGTGTTCACTGTTTTCATGTGTGTGCACCTGCATGTGTACATGCACCTGCATGTGTGGTGTGTGTGCTTGTGTGTGTATGTATAGTCACACACACACACGTGCAATCTCGGCCCCAGGGAACGTACTCTCTGGGTGACGTGTTTCTCACAAGCTTGGGAATGTCAGGCTTCCCTCAGAAGCAGCTCTCAGGATTCCTCATCCCCAAGGCTGTCAGGACCCTTTCTCTGGGAGAAGTTCTGTGCCCACTGAGAGGACAGGAAAGACCCTGTTTCACACATGGCTCTTCAGCCTTACCTTCAACACCAACCTCAATCCTGGGTCCCCCCCTCGGCCCCCTCTCAGCCACTGTGCTCTGACCCTTCCCTGCACTGTCCCTGACATGAGACAGTTGCTTTTGTCATTGTAAGTTGTAATCATTGTAGAGATGGCTTATCTGACCTCCTATATAGATTATAAATACCTTTGCAGGTAAAAACTATACATCATCAGTTAAAAAATTATTTTATTATACTTCTAGAACTCCAAAATTTTCAAGAAACTGATGTGGTTATGCCACACCAGCTGCTCTCCCTGAGAGCTGGGACCTTGGGGGTGTGCACAGGTCCCCATGAGATGGATATGTGCCATCTGACTGGGCTGAGTGGAGCTGCTCATAGCTTCTCTAACAACCCCAGATGCTCCTGTGGGCACATGCACTCGGTCAACGCTAAAGGGACCCATTCTGCCTGGAGACCCTCCCAGTATCGCCACCCCACCCTGAGCCCCAGCAGTGGAGGGGAATCCCTGGGTGGACCCTGGGTCATGCCACCCAATAAAAGAGCTCATGGGTATTACAGAAAAGGCTTTAATGTGATAGTTAAAGATAGAAATTGCCAGTGAAGAAAATTCATCTGTTATACAAATAAAGCACATGTTTATTGAAGTAGAACCTATATGAGGAATATTTTAAGCATGTGAATGGGATTCTGTTTCTGTAAACTTTCAATTACTTTCCCCTCCCTGTCCCTGCCCAGGTATTCAGCCACTGCCCAGATCCCAGGGTGGTCTTCCTCAAATGTGTGTCCCATCTGACTTTCTTCTCCCCTGTCTCTCAAGAGAATGCCTTGACTCCTAACCAGATCTCTCAGACTTCCCTGCACCTCAGCCTCTGTCTCTGCTGCGTCTTCCTGCGCCTTCATGGGATCTGGCATCCCCGGGCATGTTCAACCTCTTGCAATTCCTGCATTCCCAAAAGTTCATGACCCAGCCTTTGCCCCCACTGCCAGCCAGTCCTAGAATGCCCCCCAGACCCCCTTGTGAACCGTGAGGAGTATTCATGTTCCAAAGTCGCAGCAGCCTAGCAGCCGCCACCTCCCCAGGCTGCTGTGGGCTGTGTTGCATCCCACAAGTGTCCAGGTCTGTCTCTGCCATGGTCCTAGTGCCATCTCAGGAGTCTGTTAGCTCCTCACCAGCACTACCCTAGACCATGGGCCTCCTGATTTATTTTCTCAGGAGCCTCAACGCCCAGCTTGGGGCCCAAGGCACAGTCAGTACATTCTCCCTGTTTTTAGATGAATGCATTTATGTTCTAAATGTTTTAAACATTCCCCTACTGTATCATTTGAGAGAGTCTAGAGGCAATGACATGTCACTAGCAATGAACCCACCTGTGCCCAGTTCTTAGTTTCTCTAAGAGTCAGGGCTTCTTGGAGAATTGACTGATAAAGGGCAAAGGTGGGACAGACAGAAGATGGGCCTGGAGCACCCTGAGTGGCAGAAAGTAAGGAGATGCCCCAAAGAAACAAATGATGAGCACCTGTCAGAGGGACGTGGGAGCTGGGAACCCACCAAGGGAGCTCGCCAAGGCCAACGTGTTAGAAGCTGAGCAGGAAAAGAAGCAAAGTCACACTGGAGTCCAGCTTGAGCCTTGGCTGAATACTCATGAAGTCCATAGCAATATAATAAAAGACTGAATGCATAAGTAATGCGGAGGCATGGAAGAGCGTCCACCCAGAATGTTTCCTAGTCACTCATTAGCGACTTCTCCTCAGAAGCGGAGTACAACCCACACCCTTAAGTGTGGGCTGCACATGGTGGCATCCTTCCAGAGTGGACAGCACAGAGAGGACTTCACAGTGGCAGACCTCAGCCAGTTGGTCACAGCCACCACTGTCGGGGAGGAATCCTGTCAGCAGTGTGCACCCTGGCTGTGATGTGATGAGAATGTGTAGTCTTCCTCCCAAAACCCATTACCCCAGGCTATTTATGAGGAAAACCTCAGACATCCCAACTGAGGAGAGTCCTACAGTGCACCTGACTGGGGATCCTCAAACCATCACGGTCATCCAAGGCGAGGGCCATCTGAGACCCTGTCACAGCCAAGAGGAGTCCGAGGAGGTATGGTGGCCAAATGTGACAGGGTCCTGGGCAGAAACAGAAAATTGGGTAAAACCTAAAGAAATCTGAATAAATGCAGACTGTTGCTAGTAATAATGTATCAGTGTTGGTGGTGACAAATCGAGCCTGCTAATATGTTAAAGATATGAGAAATTGAGTATGGGTGTATGGTAACTTTCTGTAATATTCTTGTAAAATTTTGGTAAGTCTAAAACTATTGCAAACAAAATAATTCACTTTTTAAGTGACCTACTTAAAAGAGGTTAAATGGTGATTACAAATCAACTAAACTCTGACTGTTTTCAAGACACGGTTCTTTGTTATGGCCTGTAGGGCTTCTGAAAATTTTTACAAATAACATTTCTCCTTTCAAGATGGGGTGTTCCAGAATGCCACACCTCCGCACATATAATTGAGGTTTCAGATCAGGGGACACAGCCCTGGAAGATACCCAAGAAAGAAATAGTCATGAGTCTACAAATTGATGTTCTAGGTATTGATTTTCTTGGAAAGTTTGGCATGTGTAATGCTTATACAGCACCACATCGCTGAACGTGTTGTACTTTAATGCTGGTTTTCTTGTTTGTTTGTTTTTAACCATGGATCATTTCAGCACAGCTCCTGGCTCAGCGTTAGATGCTAACAGCAGCTCTATTGAACATCTTTCTGTAGGTATCAGCATTTTCTACCTGGGAGAAAGAATTACACAAGATTGTGTTTGACCCAGGCTATCTCCTGCTCAACTCTGAGAAACGAAAGCAGGTAATGTGGCGGGAAGGCACTTTGACTGCAGAGATGCAGCATTAACACCGCGCTGCATCCAGGACCCGTGGAGCTTTCCGTGGCTGGAAAACAGACACTTGTGCCGTGAATTGGGCCAGTGGGGAAGAATTACAGCTCGGGTACTGTCGCTTGCTAGCTTGTGAACAGAGGAGTCAGGGGGACTGAGGAAGATTATTCTGGTCGTTATTCTTACCTCACCATTTGGTTATGACCCCGTAAGACAAATACTTTTGAAGATGAAAATATAAATTTTAGGAACATTAACCCTCATTCCAAATGACAATAACTAATATGTTAAAAATACCAAATACTGAAGGTATTACATAAAATAGTGAAACAGGTGGTCTTATGTAAGACCTGAAGATTTTGTATACTTAAAATCTTATATAATATGAAAATTGTCAGGATCAAAATGAAGTCACTAATGTTAAGAAAACTCTGGCAAATAGAATCGGGGAAGTCCAGGGAGAGGGCGTTCTCAGACTTAGATACTTGATCACTAAACGGACTATAAGAACCACAGCCTCGCACATAAGGCCATCAAAACCTTTTTTTGTTGTTGAGACAGGGTCTCACTTTGTCACCCAGGCTGGAGTGCAGTGGTGCAGTCTCAGCTCACTGCAACCTCTGCCTTCTGGGCTCAAGCCATCCTCCCTCCTCAGCCTCCTGAATAGCTGGGATACAGGCACCAGCCACCAGGCCTGGCTAATTTTTATCCTTTTTGTAGAGACAGGTTTGCTCTGTGTTGCCCAGGCTGGTCTTGAACTCCTGGGCTCAAGCAATCCTTCCACCTAGTCCTCCCAAAGTGTTGGGATTACAGGCGTGCACCACTGCACCTGCCTCATCACAGCCTCACACACACAGAAAGCACTTCTGCAAAGACACCCACCCAGCAACTGCCTGTCCAACCCTAACTGGCTTCGTCCTGTTATGGATCTCTGTAGCCAAAGATAATTATTTCAAAACAATTATTTAATCCTCTCAGTTTTTTCCCCTTAAAAATCATTGTCCTTTTTTACTTCCCTAATGGCATGTGTATTTTCATTGCAATGCTCTCTTCCCAAATAAGCAATCATTTCCTTTTAAAGAGCCTCTTTCTGCTTGTTCTCAGGATGCTAATAAGAGTAATGAAATAGGAGTGGTCCAGAGAACAATATCAGGACAGGAGAGAGTGGAGTTCTAGAGAACAGTAACGGCACAGGAGAGGGGGAAGTTCTAGAGAAGAGTAACAGCACGGGAGAGGGTGAAAGTTCCAGAGAAAAATACTAGGACAGGAGAGGGTGAAGTTCTAGAAAATAATACCAGTGCAGGAGAGGGTGGAATTTCTAGAGAACAAGTACCAGCACAGGAGAGGGTGAAGTTCCAGAGAACAGTAACAGCACAGGAGAGGGTGAAGTTCCAGAGAACAGTACCAGCACAGGAGAGGGTGAAGTTCTAGAAAACAATACCAGAGCAGTAGAGGGTGAAGTTCTAGAGAACAGTAACAGCACAGGAATGAAGTTCCAGAGAACAACACCAGCGCAGGAGAGGGTGAAGTTCTAGAGAACAACACCAGTGTAGGAGAGGGCGAAGTTCCAGAGAACAGTAACAGCACAGGAGAGGGCGAAGTTCCAGAGAACAGTAACAGCACAGGAGAGGGTGGAAGTTCTACAAATCCTCACCCAGAAGCACAAGGAATTGATTCAAGGGGTTCTTAGGGGGTATTTAAAGGAGAGACCTGCCAGCTGTCTGCCCTAGCTTTTTACAAATTAGGTACCTGAGCCAACACTGCTTTCTGTATCTGACAGTCACAGGGACAGATGGTGTTGGCTCACAGGAGTGGCCTGCCATTGCTGGGGGAGGGACCAATGGTCCGATGGCATTAGCTGACACAGCCTGGATCTGTGGCCCCTGGAGCCTGTGGGAGAAGGGCCCTGAGGTAGACTCTGGAAGGTCCAGACTTCCCTGTCCTCGTTAGACTCCACATGTGACATCACATCTTTCCCTCCCTTTGCCCTTTGAGTCCAGAAACGATGAACATGGAAGGTGAGCTGAAAACAGAAGTACCAGAGTTCATTCGGGAGGAGCATTCTCTTACCAGGCGCCCCCATGTTGGTGTCCACTGGATTCTCACACCAGCAGAGTCCCATAAAGCCCTGGACGGAGAGTATGAGGATTGCGATTTTATTTTCAATTCTGTCCTCTGCTCATAAAGTTCCTTTAAGCAAACACCTGAGATGACATCAGAGAAGCTCCAACCCACAAAGTCTCAGTCACTGGGACCCATGTTGCTTGTTGTAACGAGCTCCCTCTGCGTTCCCACCCTCACTCCCTGCCCTCACCCACCACTCCACTCACGGGAGCTGAACCATCTCCCAGCGCAGGCTCAGGGGTAGGCTGGGCAGCATGATGTGGTCCCAGGATTGACTACCTTGGAATACAGAACCGGAACCTTACAGGAACTTGGAATTAATAATCCTTTACTATCTTCTAGCCGAGTTTCATTTTCTATAAAGAAACATTTTAAAGTATACGAAATGTGTTATAGTCTCACAATAATGCTACCATAGAGTCAGCTGAGTTTGGGTGTTATATATTTTTTTCCTATAGCTAAGGAAAACCCTAAACTTTAATGATTGGTAGTACTTCACCATTTTGATGCAGTTTTTTAAATCAAAAATTTCAGCTATGGGCTGAGCTTGATGGTTCAAGCCTGTAACCCCAGCACTTTGGGAGGCCGAGGTCAGGGGATCACCTGAAGTCACAAGTTCGAGTCCAGCCTGGACAACATGGCAAAACCCTGTTTCTACTAAAAATGCCAAAAATTAGCCCGGTGTGGTGGTGCTTGCTTGTAATCCCAATTACTTGGGAGGCCGGAAGCAGGAGGATTTCTTGAACCTGGGAGGCAGAGGTTGCAGAAAGCCAAGATCACACCATTACACTCCAGCCTAGGCAAAAAGAGCAAGACTCCATCTCAAAAAAAAAAATCAGTTATAAAAATGCATAGCAAGGAGCCTGTGATTTTATGTGACAGAATCACTGGAGGCCACAGGCAGGAGCTGTAAACCCGGCAGTGTCTAAAAGCCATCAGCACATCTGTGGTGTGAGCTGCCTCGGACTTGGCGGCTGTTGTCAATTGTCCTCTCTCTGCGCCATGGATACTTTTTGAGGCCATTAGTCCCTTTAATGGAAGGTGAATAAGTAAGATAATCCCCTCCATAAAAACAAAATTCAAATTTATGATCAAGCCCCTTCCAAATATTCTATTTTAATGCTAAGGCACATCTCAACAGCTGGGAACACAGGCCCAGGTGGCTTCCTGGATTGAAGAGGTTCATGGGCAGGGCAGTGCCAGCCCAGGGCTCATCCAAGGGAGCACTGTGAGGCCGGACCTTCTTCAGGCCATCGTCAGAGACAGCAGATGCCAACCCTGATGGGGCTGGGCTCGCCTGGGCCAGGATGCCCTGCCCTCGCCTGAGTGGGTCATCTGCAAACAGAGGAGATGAGAGTATTGCTCTTGCTAAGTACCCATTGTCTGGGGAAACGCTTAAACATCCCTGCAAAATCCCCCAGAGGAAACAGCAGGCCTGTGCTAAGGTCCCAGAAGGCCCAGCGAGAGAGAGGAGGATGCAGCCCAGGCCGTAGCCAGCACGCCGGAGTGTCCGGAGGGCAGAAGAGGACGTGCTGGCAGCCTCTTCCAAGGGGAGCAAAGGGCAGCATGGCAGCTAGCGTGCAGGTGGGAGGAAGCTGAACTGTGGAAGACATCACAGCAGGGCCCCATCCAAAGAGCATAGTCCTGTTTAGGAAGAACTGGGTTAGAAGTGTCAGGCGTGGAATCTGTACAGGACCTAGTGCCACACTGCATTTCCATGGGGAGAGCTAAGGCTTCTGGTGTGAAATTCTCAACCCTCTCTCTCCCTCCTAGGGCTGCTGCACAGGAGAAGAGGGAGATCCTCTGAAAAGTCAGGGTCAGGGAGTGTGGAGCAGGCCCGTGTCTATGGCAACAATCATGTTTTGTTTTATTGCGCAAGAACATACAGCAATGACGTCAAGGCCAATGGAATCTCTTTTAGAAAGCCATGCTCCACGTTGGATAAAACTGATATAATTTGCCAAGGATGAACAACAAAACCTGCTATGTTACATTATAGCAGCATAAAATAAAGCAACAGAGCAAAAGGGGAGGGAAGAGAGAAGCGGCTGATGAGATGGAGACGTGGTTCTAGGCAGAGAGAGAAGCATGCATTTCTGAAGAGCCCTGAGCCTACAGCCAGCCAGGCTTCCCCTCAGCTTTAAAATTAATAGAGTAAGAGAGAGATCCAAGATGGCCGATTAGCAACAGCTCAGGAATGTAGCTCCCAGTGAAAGCACAGAGAATGAGTGGACGCTGCACTTTCTGACGAATTTTTGTTGCCCACAGATTGGGAGATTCCCAGCAGAGGAGCCACACGGGTCGCCAGCACGACTCTTTTGGCCGGCGTGGCTGTTTTGCCGGCGCCCCAGTGCGGTGCTTCCCGGTGCGGAGTATACAGGACGGATGGGCTCAGCTGGTCCCATCCCCACAAGGAAAACAGCAATTGGAAGTGCTGAGGACTGAGAGTTTCACAGCAAGAACAGCGAACCCAGGAAGGTCCGGCTCTGTGGAGAAGGGGCGTCCGCCAAAGGAAAACTAAGAAACAAAAAAACTTCATCACCGGGTGGAGAGAGATCCAAGATGGCCATGTAGCAGCAGCTCAGAATTGTAGCTCCCAGTGAAAGCGCAGAGAGCGAGTGGATGCTGCAATTGCAGACGAATTTTTGATGCCCACAGACTGGGAGATTCCCGGCGAAGGAGCCACCTGGCTCGCCAGTGCGACTCTTTTGGCCGGCGCGGTGCTTCTCGGTGCGGAGTGTATGGGACTCGGTGCCCAAAGGCTCCGCTGGTCCCATCCCCACAAGGAGAACAGCAATTGGAAGCACTGAGGACTGAGAGCAAGCACAGTTGAACCTGGGAAGGCCCAGCTCTGTGGGGAAGGGGCGCCCCTCGAAGGAAAACTAAGAAACAGAAAAAACTTCATCACCAACAAGCCGGACGTCCACTCAGAGACCCAGTCTGAAAGTCGGCAATTACAAAGACAACAGGTAGATAAATCCACAAAAATGGGAAGAAACCAGTGCAAAAAGGCTGAGAACACCCAAAATCAGAATGCCTCTCCTCCTACAGGGGATCGCAGCTCCTCATTAGCAAGAGAACAGGGCTTGACGGAGGATGAGTGTGATGAACTCACAGAATCAGGCTTCAGAAGGTGGATAATAAGAAACTTCTGTGAATTAAAAGAACATGTTCTAACCCAATGCAAAGAAACTAAGAACCTTGAAAGAAGATTTAATGAAATGCTAACAAGAATGGACAACTTAGAGAAGAATGTAAGTGAATTGATGGAGCTGAAAAACACAACACGAGAACTTCGCGAAGCATGCACAAGTTTCCACAGCCGAATTGACCAAGCAGAAGAAAGGATATCAGAGGTCGAAGATCAACTCAATGAAATAAAACGAGAAGGCAAGATGACAGAAAAAAGGGTAAAAAGGAATGAACAAAGTCTCCAAGAAATATGGGACTATGTGAAAAGACCTAATCTACGTTTGATAGGTGTACCTGAATGTGA
>PVKP010053079.1:0-12124 GCA_004027715.1 Plecturocebus donacophilus | reverse complement strand
GAAAGCAGGAAAGATCTAAAATCGACACCCTAACATCACAATTAAAAGAACTAGAGAAACGAGAGCAAATAAATTCAAAAGCTAACAGAAGACAAGAAATAACTAAGATCAGAGCAGAACTGAAGGAGATAGAGACACAAAAAACCCTTCAAAAAAAATCAATGAATCCAGGGGCTGGTTTTTTGAAAAGATCAACAAAATAGGTAGACCACTAGCCAGACTAATGAAGAAAATAGACAAGAATCAAATGGACACAATAAAAAATGGTAAAGGGGATATCACCACTGATCCTATAGAAATACAAAATAACATCAGAGAATACTATAAACACTTCTATGCAAATTAACTAGAAAATCTAGAAAAAACGGATAAATTCCTGGACACATACACCCTCCCAAGACTGAACCAGAAAGAAGTCAAATCCCTGAATAGACCAATAAGAAGTTCTGAAATTGAGGCAGTAATTATTAGCCTACCAACCAAGAAAAAGCCCAGGATTAGATGGATTCATAGCTGAATTCTACCAGATGTACAAATAGGAGCTGGTACTATTCCTTCTGAAACTATTCCAAACAATAGAAAAAGAAGGAATTCTCCCTAACTCATTTTATGAGGCCAGCATCATCCTGATACCAAAACCTGGCAGAGACACAACAAAAAAAGAAAATTTCAAGCCAATATCCCTGATGAACATCAATGTGAAAATTATCAATAAAATACTGGCAATCCGAATCCAACAGCATGTGAAAACTTTTTTGTTTTAAAAATTATAGCCTGGTTACAGTGGCTCACACCTGTAATCCCAGCACTTTGGGAGATGAGATGGGAGGATCACTTGTGACCAGGAGTTATAGACCAGCTGGGTAATATCGGGCATATCTGCCTCTAAACACAATTAAATAATTAGCCTGATGTTGTGGCACATGCATGTAGACCCAGCTCCTTGGGAGGCTGAAGTGGGAGAACCCCTTGAGCCCTGGAGGTTGAGGCCACAGTGAACTATGATGGTGCCACTGCACTGCAGGGTGACCGACCAAGGCCCTGTTTTTAAAAACACCAAAAAACAAAAACCAAACAAACCTGAAACCAACCAACCAACCAACCAACCAGAGTGTAAAATTATTAGGTTTCCATTTTATGCTTATTTTATCCTAATCTGTGTTAGTTGTTGTGGTAATCATTCTTCAAGAAGTCTCCCACAGTACCAGCCTCATAGGGTTTTGTTAAGACTGAGGGACATAATGCATATGAAATATGATCATAGCATCCAGCACATAGTGGACAGTACATTATAGCTAGCTATGTATTTGTTTATTCTTCATTACTAATAGTGGTTCTATTCATTACTCCAACATCCTGAAAAGAATCACTCAGTGATTTTTGCCTCTTGGTATTCACACCCTTGTGTAGTATCCTGCACAGAAGGCTGATCTGTGTGACCATATAGTATGATAGAGGTGACCATGTGTGATTTCTGATACTAGGTCATAGAATGAATTGCAGTATTTATCTTGTTCTCTTGGATTACTCATTGTCATAGAAGCCAGCCACCATGTTTTGAGGATGCTCAAGCATCATTGTGCAGAGGCTCATGTGCAGAAAAACTGAAGCCTTCTACCAACTGCCAGCACCAAGTTTTAGCCATGCAAGTTAGGCTCTATGGAAGCACATCCTCCATTTCCAGAAAAGCTTTCAGACGATTAACAGCTCCACCCAGCACCTGAGTGCAGTGTTATGAGGGATCCTGAATTAGAAGTGTGTTCTTAAGCTGAGCTTGAATTCCTGACCCATAGAAACTGTGAGGGACAATTAAGTGACTACATTCAGGGTAATTTGTCATACAGCAATAGATAACTAATACAGTTATTTACATGTTTGTATCTGTAAACTTGACTGAAAACTCTTTGTGGGTATAAAATAGCTGTCTTTGTGTTTCTATTTTCATCTAATTTCTGGCTCATTGCCTGGGATTTGCTTACTCAAGTGAATTTGTAAGTGCAGCTGGCTTTGGAAAATATAGCAGGGAGTCTGAAAGAACTGAATAAGGGAGCGAGGCACTAGTCAAGATTAATGATCAGTTAACATGTTACTGCTGTGGAACTGGTTATGCATGATGTGAAAATAGTGACAAAATGCCTTTTCATTTCTGTGGATCCAAGGAAGATATTAAATCACAGTAACTTAAAAGACCTGTGAAGGCGATAAAATGGGGGAAGGAATGTCTATAAAATCGGTGGATTATTAAGTGAAAAAACACTTGTATTTTGCCTGATTGAGGAAAATAATTATTTGATTTTGGAAAATAATTATTTGATTTTGGAACTTTGGAATATGAAAAAAAGGGAAAGGAGAGTTGACTGACACAAAGCTGAAGAACAACTGATTCAAAAGGTAATTCTGATTTTGGTAAAAATGATAAACTCTTCAGAAAAAAGAAAGCTGGAGCCTTGCCTCCCATCATGTATTAAAATAAATTCTTCAAATTTCTAAAACACTTAGACAACAGTTTAACCTCAGGATAGGTTAGAACTTTCTAAGCCTAACCAAAAAGAAGATCACAAAAGGGAAAGACTAGCAATTTGAATAATAAAAATATAAACTGTGTAAATCAAAAGCATGGTAGGACAAATCAAAAGACAAATTGGGGGAAGTATTTGTAGCATATATAATAGTTATATATTGCTATATATATATATTTTCTTAGATTAAAAACTTTGCAAATTAGTATGAGAGATTCAGAAAAACACTTTAACAATGTAAAAATAAGAGACAACCTAGAGTATTTTTAAAAATAAAAAGGTTATTTTTGTACAATAGTCATAAATTATTTTTAATTAATTTTAGCAAATTTATGTTGTGGTAGGATATTTAGTAAATTTGATTATGTTATGATAAGATCTTTGTATTCATTTTTTTTCTCTCTCTCTCTCTCTCTTTTTTTTTTTTTTTGAGACAGAGTCTTACTCATATTCTGTTGCCCAGGCTGGAGAGCAGTGGTAGAATGCCAGCTCACTGCAACCTCTGTCTCCTGGGTTCAAGCGATTCTCCAGCCTCAGCCTCCCAGATAGGTGAGATTACAGGCATGTGCACTACGTCTGGCTAATTTTTGTATTTTTAGTAGAGATGTAGTTTCACCATGTTGGAAAGGCTGGTCTTGAACTCCTGACCTCAGGTGATCCACCTGCCTCGGTCTCCCAAAGTGTTGGGATTACAGGTGTGAGCCACCATGCCTGGCCTAATTTTCTCTTAAGTTTATTTCTATTCATTTTGTAAACAATTGAACGTTTAACAATAATTTGAGTTTTGTAAAAAACATTAATCTCATGGCATTGATTCTAATGTTCTCAGACAAACCATTTCATTTTTACTATTTTGTGTGCCAACAATCCCTTCTACAGCTTCAAATTCTTAGATACCATTACCACCTGTTATCATCATAATGAAATAAAAAGTACAAGTGAGGGTTGTGTTGAGATTTCAGACAAGATCTGGGGTGTTCATGGTGGTATGGCTATAGACTGCGTTGTGATTTCAGAGTGGCTATCAGACAAACTTGTGACTTTGTTTAAATCTGACTCCACTAGTTACCTAGACAAGAAATATGCCTATCTATTGTGAACCTCCAGAACTTACGGGGTGATTACATGATTGATTGGTGATTAGGGGCTTTCCATGACTCAGTAAAGAGACTGGTACACCATTTGGAAGTCTAAAATGATTACTGGGTAATTAACTGATAAGTTCCTCATGGAGGCTGATTAACCAATAAGCAATATGCAAAAACATGGGCGAGAGTTGCAGTAAACTGCTCTGTTGTGTGTCTCTGGTTCTGATTCCTTGTTTCATACTGATGCACTCTACATCAGCATATCACTTAAAAAACATGCTCCCAAGATTTCCAAACGTTTGAAACAGAAACTAATTTTCTTCACTGTAGCAGCTTCCTCAATATAACAGCAGCTTATCGTTGGAAGGGACCCACACAAAGATGGGAGTCAGGCAAAGTGACCAGAGAATTAAAAGCTTTCAAAAAGAGGAGACCCGGGGGTCTGGATGAGGCTGGATGATTCTGGATGAGGCTTCTGAGCTTGGACTTCTGCACCTCTGAGGATCTGCTTTGTCAGATTTCCCTCGGGGCTGACATGTGTCATCTGGAGTGTCCTACTGAGACAGCCAGCTAGAAAAGAGTCCCTGTGAAATTCCTGTTTAATAGCTAATGCTTGTAGTGAATAGGCAAAGTGGCTCTGAGAATGCAGAACAGGGAGTGTTAACTGCTAAATCCTTCCGAAGGACTCAGAACAGTGTTGGTGTCTGCTGGGGCCTTGGATTTGGTTGGTAGTGCTCACCCAAGAGAAGGAAAAGAGAGAGGAAGTAGTGGTGGGAGGAATCCATCTAAGGGCATTGGGCTTAATAGAGAATTTATTACCACAGTGTGTGAATCTCAAGATAGAGAGATGGATAGACGTTTGGAGACCTTGATCAAATTTGCATGGAATTGTTTAGCACTTCCTCTCCCCTATGTGAATCATCATTTTGTGGGAAATATGTGACAGAAGAAAAAGTCCCCTTTTCTCTGACACTGGGCTGTGGAAAAGGCAGAGCCAGTTGTGTGATGCTTTCCTGGGGGGTTTGAGATTGTAGAAAGTTACTGTCTATTTGACTTTCTGCCTAGCTTCTATCCATCTGTCCTCATCTACTTCCTTCATCTTTTCTTCATTCTCTTTAATATAAAATCCTTCTTTTCTACCTTATCTATGAAAGCCTTAACAACATTACAAAGTTTTAAGCCTATGAATGGCAACATAGGTCTTCAATGCTTGAAGGTGAGTCACAGCTGAATTAGTGAGGTGCTTTATAATTTCATCAATCATGGGAGAAATGTTTATTGAAACAGGTGTGCTGAGGCCTGCCAGAATTGCAGAAGTGAAGTGAATCCTGTTTTGTGGCCTCAGGAGCTCCTGGGGTGACAGATACACAAAGAACTCTAGGAAATGGTGAGTGGTAGCAAAAGAGGTAGCAAATGCATTGCTCTGGGAGGATGAGGAAAGGATGTGGCTGTGGACCAGGGTAGGCTTCATGGAAGAATTGGGGAATGACTTGGGCTTGCGGACTGGAAATACGGGGAGTGGCCTCCTGTGATAGGTCATCTTTTGTTAGCAAGCACCTTCCCCTTATGGCATGGAGTAGAATCTAGACTTGAAAGTAATAGTAAATGCCCTTTTATCCAGGATTCATACCAAAAAACAAAAAAGCAAACAAGTACCTCAAATACTTTCTCCACCTTCTCATCATTTAATCATGCAAGTCATGTTCATAATATGTGACCTTGAGGCCTAACAAGATCCTACAGGGCTTTCAGAATTAAAGGAAGATTAAAAACATGTTAATGCATTTGCCAGGACATTGTAATCTTCTGATTTATTGGCAATTAGTCATGGTTGAATATGAGGTGAGTACATGAATGTTGATAAAACATGCAGGGTTTGAAAGAATTGACTCCAAGTTTGAAAGGAGTTCTACCATGGGTCAGACACTGTTAAACAACATCACATGCTACAGAGAAATAATCTTTTATGAAAGGAAGAATCAACTGATGTGGCAAACTCCATTCTTGTTTTAAGAAATTGCCGCAGTCACCCTAACCTTCAGCAACAACCACCCTGATCAGTCAGTAGCTATCAACATTGAGGCAAGACCCTCCACCAGCAAAAAGATTATGACTCACTGAAGGCTCAGATGATTGTTAGCATTTTTTAGCAATATAATATTTTTAAATTAAGGCAGGTACATTGTTTTTAGACATAATGCTATTGTACAGTTAACAGACTACAGTATAGTTTAAACATAACATTATATGCACCAGAAAACTAAAAAATTTCACTATTTCAGTGATCCGGGGATGATTTTGCAATATTGCTGAGGTATGGTTCTATATGGAATCACTTGGTGGAAATGGTAAGAGTTGACATTTACTTGAACTCCTCACCAATAACTTTCAACTCCTTCCCAAAGACCACTAGAGCCATGAATTGTATTTTATATTGTTTGTAGATAAGCACATATGTGTACAAAAAAAAGTGTCCTTGAAAAAAAATATATCTCATGCCTGATTGTTCATAATATAGTTTTAGAATTGAATTCTAGCAGGGTTTTTCCTCTCTGAGTTTACATTCTTCATTTAAATAAAGGGGATGATGATAGTTACATAAAGCTATAGTGAGCCTTAAAAGACACCATGGCTCTTTGGTGGCCTCTGTGTCCCACAAAACCTGGGCTTGAATGGACACTTAATTCCAGGAGATCCCAGGACACAATTTAATAAGCTCCTTAACTACTGTGTGTGTCACAGGGTGTAGTTTCCATCCCTTACACAGCCTTGATTTTCCCTATCTTAAGTTGGCCTAGGACAGATACCCAATCTCATATCTTGAGACTGTGATTTCCTGAGGTTGTGTCTATAGTTCTTAGTTCTGGTTCCAGATGTCGTGCTAGTTAGGTCCTTAGTTGCAAATAAAAGAAACTAACATTGGTTAAATTAACCAAAAAGGATTATAAAAAAAGATAAGTGGAGTACCAGGTTCAGACAGAAACCTCAGGAGGCCAGGTCCGGTGGGCCACCCTGCTATGCTGCTAGTTACTGTTAGACTTTTGGACTGTCATAAGATTCAGAGACCCAAGTAGGGAGCTTCTGATTGGCTGCACTTAGATCTCTTGCTTATGATCCAGCTTCCAGAAGCCAGAGAGAGGAAAATATGTTTCCACACATGCTCCGGGGTATAGGGCATGTGGTTTAGCACATGGGGGTGCTATAAAGGTAGTTTAGCATTGCTTTGTCTGGAATCTTAAATAGGTTTATGTCTGGATCAGGATTTTAAAAAAAATTCAGCATTGATTTATAATTTACAAACAGTGAAATGTTCAGATTTTGAGTGTGTTATATAATCAGTTTCGATACATGAAAATGCATATGTTAGCCACTCTCAAATCAAGTCATGTAGCATTTCTGTCATGCCAGCCAGTTCTCTCATGCTCATTCTCGGTCAATCCTCATTCCCAGATGCTATCACAGATATGATTTCCATTAGCATGTTGTCGAATTTCATATACAGTGTAGCATTTAGGGCTCACTTTTGTTGATCTTTGGACCAGATTTTAAAGCCATTATTGACTCAGGGCTTCTTCACATAAAGTAGTGTGAATTCAGCCTCACCCACAGTGGAGGACAGACTTTCAGTGGTGATTCTCTGCCAGTGACTCCTGTCCAGGTGCAAATCAGGCAAGTGAGGTGCTTCCATATTGTTTGCCTGGGCCTCGTTTTGCTTTTCTCAAGTTCCTCATTCCCTGGCAGGAGAACTCTTTCTCCCAGAGTTATATAAGGGGTCAAATTCTTGGCCTGGGACCCCTTATCCATTGATGTAACCTCAATGAACTCACATTTTTTAGTCCTAAATTATCTTATTGTTTCTGGCACAGTTGGAGATTATGTCTTTTTCTTTTTTTTGGTTTTGAGCCCAGTTTTATATTTATAAATGATGTTCTTACAGCTAAGCGTATCAGTGTGCTTACTGTGGGAGCACTCAGTCTTCCGTCTTATCCAGGAGTCCTAGTTTGCTGCTTTTGGCACTGAGATCCCACTGAAGGAAACTGTGCTCTGATAATTTGCCATTTGTTCTGATGATCTGTACAGAGTTTCCAGTAAATAACCAAAACCCACAAATGTGATTTTATTTTCTCTAATTTTCTTGAAGTGCCAAGGTAGCATGGGTCCCCTATTAGCATGTGAGTCTAAATTGTGTTCATGCTGCTATTCAAATAACTTTTGGGTGTGCCAAATTTGATGCTGACAGGATGAAGCTGTTACTGATCTATCTGCATAAATGCTCATCTTATGGCAAGAAAGCAGAAGAGTTCAAGTCTGGGTCAAGGACAATAGGCCGGCATCACAGGGACTGGGCGACACTGAGTAGGGCATCATTCATAGCATCTTTCCTGGGCAGAGCCAAACCGGGGAGGGAGTGAAATTGGAAAGAGCTGCTTAGGAGAAATTGCTGTAAGAAGTTAGGTTCACACACAGTTTTGGGGCACATGTGACAGAATGTACCACACATGTGAGGAAGAAAGCTGCTTTTTCCTTCATAAGGAGCTCAGCATGGTGGGCCACATTGCAGGCTTCAATGCAGCAGCCTCTGCATCTTCCTGCCAGCCTCCTCAGCAGCCTCACCAGGGCACAGCTTGGGCACTGGCTTCTTGCTGAGGCATCAGAAAAAAAATGTGGCTTGTATTGTGATCTCGGACTCGGATAGTAAAAAGAGAGGCAGCAGGAGAGAGAAGGATCTGGAATGCTCCAGACCTTGTTAGAATTTGTCCACACAAAGGAACTAAACTGTTCAATCTGCTTGTTCAATTTTCTCTCAGTGAGCTTCATGGACTATTTTGAATTTTCTTTCTTAAACTTATTTTCTAAATGGTTTGACCTATGTAGTATTATCATTCATTTCCACCTAAAAATAAGGTTTTCCTATTACCTTGATCTGCCAAGCTTTCCAATAAACACTCTTCACAAGTTAGCATGTCACTGTAGGGTTCCGTGGCTCATGATACATAGGTAGGTACTATGATGCAGGCAGAAATATTTATAAAGTGAATACAAGTTTTATTAAAAGAAATTTACTGCTTAGGAAATGTGAAAACGTACTTTATAGTGGAAGAGATGGATGTTTAATACAGAGTATGTTTCTAATGAAATCACACCTTATGTATGAGCTTTTCCAATGAATATTTTAAAAATGTGGCAAGATGTATTTAAAAATCAATGGAATGAATATTCTGTCTATTTGTAAAGTTTCTAGAGAAAATATTTACTTCAAAGCTGAGATGAGAACATGTGATGGAAGTAGAATGGTGATGATGATCATGATCTGTCTGGGGTGACCATTCATCTCTGACAGTGGCCTTGAGAGTCAGGCCAGAAAAGACATTACTATCTCCATATTGAAAATTTTGGGATCTTGGTCTCTGTGATAGCTAATTTTATGTGTCAAACTGATTGGCTATAGAATGCCCAGATTAAACATTATTTCCGGTGTGTCTGTGAGATTGTTTCCAGATGAGATTAGCATTTGAATTGATAGACTCAGTAGCACAGATTGACCTCCCCAGTATGGGTGGGCTGGTGTCATCCAACTCATTGAGGGCCTGAATAAAACAAAAAGGTGGAGGAAGGAGGAATTTGCCCCTTTTGTTTCTTGCCTGCCTGTTTGAGCTGGGACATCTAATCGTATCTTCTCTGGCCTCAGACTGGAATGTATACACTTGGCTTTCCTGGTTTTTGGCCTTCTGACTTGGACTGGCTTTCCTTGGTCTTCAGCTTGCAGACAGCAGACTGTGCTGTTTTCTCAGACTCCATAATCACATGAGCCAATCCCTCATAATTATTCTCTCCTCAGTCCCTTGAGCTTTAGCTCTGTCTTATCTTATCCTTCCTATCTATCTATCTACCTATCTACCTATCTACTACTGATTCTGTTCCTCTGGAGAGCCATGACTAATGCAGTATCTTATTCCTCTAATATCTCACCATGGATGCTTTTTTCATGAATTTATCTAAACATTTGGATTCAAAATGTTTGAATATGGAACCCCAGTTCCACTATGATTTTGAATCAATTATTTCATCATTTGGAGCAATAGGGACTCCAAGCCCACTTTTTCCTTCCTGCCCTAGCAGAGATTTCTCCATGAGCGTCCTGCCCCTGCAGCAAACATCTGCCTGGGCATCCAGGTGTTTCCAGACATCTTCTGAAATCTAGGCAGAGGTTCCCAAACCAAAATTCTTGACTTCTGTGCACTCATAGGCTAAACACCACATGGAAGCTGCAAAGGTTTGGAGCTTGTACCCTTTGAGTCCATGGCCCGAGGTCTATGTTGGCCCTCTCAGCCATGGCTGGAGCAGCTGCAACACAGGGCACCAAGACCCTAGGCTGCACACAGCATGAGTACCCTGGGCCCAGCCCACAAAACCATTTTTTCATCATAGGCCTCTGAGTCTATGATGGGAAGGACTGCTGTGAAGCCCTCTCACTTGCCCCGGAGTCATTTTCCCCATTGTCTTGGGATTAGCATTTGGCTCCTTGTTACTTATGCAAATTTCTGCAGCCAGCTTGAATTTCTCCTCAGTATGCTGATAGATATACCTGAGACCTGTCTCAAAAAATGGGATTTCCTTTTCTATCATGTTGTCAGGCTGCAAATTTTACAAACTTTTATGCTCTGCTTCCCTTATAAAACTGAATGCTTTTAACAGCACTAAAGTCACGTCTTGAATGCTTTGCTGCTTAGAAATTTCTTCTGCAGTTACCCTAAAACATCTTTTTTAAGGTCAAAGTTCCATAAATCTCCAGAGCAGGGGCAAAATCCTGCCAGTCTCTTTGCTAAAACATAACAAGAGTCATCTTTGCTCCAGTTCCCAAAAAGTGCCTTATCTCCATCTGAGACCACCTCAGCCTGGACCTTATTGTCCATGTTGCTATCAGATTTTTGGTCAAAGGTATTCAATAAGTCCCTAGGAAGTTCCAAACTTTCCTACCTTTTCCTATCGTCTTCTGAGCCCTCCAAACTTCCAATCCTTGCCTGTTACCTGGTTCCAAATCCACTTCCACATTTTTTGGTATCTTTTCAGCAATGCCCCACTCTACTGGTACCAATTTACTGTATTAGTTTGTTTTCGTGATGCTGATAGACATAACTGAGACTGGAAAGAAAAGGAGATTTAATTGGGCTTACAATTCCACACTTCTGGGGAGGCCTCAGAATTATGGTGGGAGGTGAAAGGCACTTCTTACATAGCAGTGGCAAGAGAAAAATGAGGAAGATTCAAAAGCAGAAACCCCTGATAGAACCATCAGATCTCACGAGACCTGTTCACTACCATGAGAACAAGTATGGAGGAAACTGTCCCCTTGATTCAAATTATCTTCCACTGAGTCATTCCCACAACGCATGGGAAGTATGGGAGTATAATTCAAGATGAGATTTGGGTGGGGACACAGCCAAACCATATCAGAGCACAGTGTCTATTCACAGTACATTGGTATGGAAGTATTCAATAAATATGAGTTCCTGTGTTAGCCAGACTTTTACTGAAAAAATTCTGTATACCAAATACCTACCAAATCTCAATGGTATACAAAAATACCATTTATTTTTCACTTGTGGGTCTGTAGCTCACTCTACTTCAGGCTATGGGTCAAGTTTGTGTCTGCTTCGTATGATTTATTCCAGGACCTGGACAAGAGGCAGAAGCTGACTGGGATATATTTTCACTTGGTGGAGGTCAGAAACCTCACGGGGATGGGCAGATACATGAAATGTCTCTTAAGGCCACATGATCAAATCCCAAATCATTAGGATAGAGAAGAATACCCACCTCATGCAAGTGGGAGGGAGAAATGAGTGAATATTTGTTAAATAATAAGCTTTCACATTTCCCTTTGTCCTTTCACAGCTTTAAATAAATCTATTTCCAGCCTTTTTAACTCTAGTTCTAAACCTACCACAAATGTAGTAGGCTCTCCATAAAGCAATTTCTCTTTATTGTTATAAAATTAAACATTTATTAGGAAGACCTTTTGCTCACTTTTTTGATGATGCTATTCTAATTGCTTTGATTGATAATGGCAATGTTTGCTCTATGTAATGTGGGCCAACCAGCCTGGTTAATGGCAAAGGGTTACAGTTGTGCTGTCCATATGGCAGCCACTAGCTACATATAAGTATTTAAATTAGGTGAAATTTAAAAATTCAGTTCCTTAGTCACACTAGTCATATTTCAAGTGATCAATAGCTATATATGGTGAGTGGCTACCATACAGTTTAGCACAGATATAGGACATTTCCATCATCACAGAAAGTTCAATTGGACAACATTGGTTTAGACACAACAATAATAACCATAATGGTCTTCATTTATTAACAACATGTGCCGAGAACTCTGCTATGCGTGCTACATGCTTCACTTAAGTTCATCCTTGGAGCTATCCTGTGAGATCAGTACTATTTTTTTTTTTTTTTTATAGAAAAAGAGAGAAAAGGAGAAAGAAAGAAACAGCAAAAGAAAGAAAAAAAA
>PVKP010053078.1:0-12112 GCA_004027715.1 Plecturocebus donacophilus | reverse complement strand
GGATGACAGACCCTGGGTGGAGGGGTACTGCGGGAGGTTCTGTGCAACTTCCCTGGACTTGGGGGTTTCAGCGAAAGCTCCCCATGAGCTGCGGGCAGAGGGTGCTAGGCACCCATGGAGACCTGCCACGGATCTATGCCTTGGGACTGCGGTCACCTCACGCATGTGAAGGAGGAGGAAGCTCAGGAGGAAAGAGAGGGTGCAGGGGTGGGAGGGGGTACAGGCAGAGCTCCATGTGGACGCCCAGGAAGGCAGCCAGGTTGGGGTACAGGACAAGTAGATCCTGCAGGCGCTCAGTCTCCCTCAGCTCCACAGCCGGGAGGACCGGGGGCCTGGTGCCCCTCTCCCCAGCAGTGCAGGACAAAAGCCGGGGGGGAAGAGATGGCTTCGATGCCCGGGTCCCTCTGCAGCCCTCCTCCTGAAAGGCTCACAAAGCTCTCCTTTGTTCTCCTCACAAAGGCCCAATTTGGGTCTTGAGTTCTGAGGCTGGGATTAGAGATTTGCTGGCAAGGTGCTGGGGCCAGCGCAGAGGAGACGGCAGTGTGATAGTTTTCTAGCTCGAGAGCAGACAGACAAAGGCAGCTTTCTGCTCCCTACAGGGCTCAGGGCCTGGATCCCTGTTCCGATACGTATGTCAGAGACACACGCTCTAACATGAGTGCGAGAGACAGGGCGCACACGGCTTCCCGTGAGAAGACACAGCTCTGCTGGGCATTCAGAAACAGGCACGTGGCACAGACTCAAGCCAGCGCCCAGGGCTCTCTGAGGCTCTGGGAAGCAGACCACTTTCTCGCGCACTCCAACCCGGAGGAGGACAGGAGCCAGGGCGAGGGGGGCTCACACGGGAGCTGCACAGTCTTCGGGAGCCCCAGGTAGTTCATTGTTTCCTCCAAAGTAGCAACTGACTCCACTTATTGTTGGCAGAGTCTCTGGAGGCAAAGCCCAGAATATCAGGATGGACACGGCTGTGGCAACACTTCCCCCAGCCCCACATAAAATCAAAGCAAACTGGACCCAGAGACAAGGGGCGATCCCCGGGCCTGTGCCCTGTAGGGAGCAGAAAGGGAGGCGTGTCTAGGGAATTTGCAGCCAGTCTATGAGGGTGAAGCGTGTCTTCACTTCTGCAGCCTGGGGACACACAAAGTCCCGGTGGAAATGCAGGCTGAGGTGGCCCATGGAGGCACAGAGATGGAGCACGACCTGCCACTGGGGCTGTTCCCTGGAGCTGCCCCAGGAACCAGGGTGCTGCTCACTGGCTGAGCCCAAGCTTAGTCTGAGACTGACCCTCAACCCAGCTGGAAACTGCTTCTGACCACAGCCAGGACCACCAACTCCAGACGGGCTGAGCAGCTCATGCCCACACCAGGGCAGACAGGTGAGAGACAGGGAAGGCAGCAAGTGTCCCTTGTCCCTTCCAGGGCTGTCCAGCCTGCCATTAGCAGCCCCCAAGTCCCCCGCCGTCAGCCCGGCATCGACTTGGCATTAGTCCTTTTGTGGAACAAGGTTGCATATCATCTCATCATTTACAGTTTGCACATTCCTAGAAATAATCTAACCTGTCATTTCTCGGAAGCACTACTGGCCACTCCCCACCTTTTTAAAAGAAAATTCTACCAAAAGGCAACTCGTCTACATTTCAATGCCCAGGTACAAAGAGTACAGCTCTATGACTGCTTACAGAGGAGACACACCCCAGCCAAGACGCAGGCCGCTGGCCAGGACCCCCGAAGCCTCCCTCCAGCACAGGAGAACCCAGTTCTGAACTCTACAGAAATGGAGTCCCACAGTCTATACCCTTGGTTCTCAGGCTTCTTGGATTCAGCGTTATGTCTGGGGTGTCGCTGATAGGCGTGGTGGACACAGGTTACTCCTTTTGGCTGCTGTAGAGTCCTCTGTGGCATGAAGTCAGCTTGGACTCAGCATTAGGTCCGAGGTATCACTGGTGGCCATAGGTCACTCTTTCAGCTGCTGCAGAGTGCCTCGCGGCATGAAGTCAGCTTGGACTCAGCATTAGGTCCAAGGTACCACTGGTGGCCATAGGTCACTCTTCTGGCTGCTGCAGAGTCCCCTGTGGCATGAAGTCAGCAGGAGCTGCCTCTCCACGCTGGTGCAGACTGGGCGGTGTTCCAGGCTGTGCCATGCATGGGGTCAGCGCTGCTACGAGCATTCTCTCATGTGACTTCTGTCAATACACAGTCGTCCCAGTCTCCATGGGGAAGTGGCAGAGGACTCCCACAGATACCAGAATCTGTGGACATGCAAATGCCTGATATAAAATGACTTGGTATTTTCATACAACCTACACACATCCTCCCATATATTTAAATCACCTCTAGCTTGCCTGCAATATTTAATATGATGTAAATGCTGTGTAGTAAATAGCATGGTTGTTCTAGTGCATTTTTTCAGGAATGAGGACAAGAAAAGAAAAGGCTGTGCATGTTCAGAACAGCTACCATGTTTTAAAGATATTTTCAGTCTGTGATTGATGGAATCCAAGGATGTGAAACCCATGGATACGAAGGGCCCACGGAATATGCATTTCTGTCGGCAGAACTGCGAGACCCTAGGTAAGAAGATGCTGGAATCCACGACATTCTTGAACAGTGCTCCAACGTGGTGATGCAGGAGTGTGCCCCATCGGCAGTGCAAGAGAAAGCAGCTGCCCGCACACAGGCCCACGCCTGGCTTTTGCAGGGGTTGTCACGCACGTTTCTCTAGTTATGTGTGTGGTGTGTGGTGATAGATCATCATGGGTTTCTCTTCCATTTTTCTGATAACTCGTGTTGCTAAGTACATGTAGACAGGCTTATAAGCCAACGGGAATCCTCTTCTGTGATGTGCCTGTGTAAGGTTGTTGCCCTTTTATTTTCAATAGAGGTGTCTGCCTTTTCCTTGTTGATTGTAAGATATCTTTATATATTATGGATGTAAGTCCTTTTCACACGTGTTGTGCAAATGCCCTCCCTTGTGCTGTGGGCTGCACTCTCTTCTGGGGGTATAATTTTAACAAAGTTTGTCGATCCTCTCCTTTGCGGCTGGCACTGTGTGTCTGTGTAAGGAACGCCCTCTGTGAAGACGTCAAGGGAGCCTCCCACTGTGCCTCCTGGATGTGCTACTGTCTGACCTTTCGCATGTGGGTCTGTGGTGCAGCTGGAAGTGCTTTCTGCACAGGGTGAGCTGACGTTTGCAAAGGGTCTTTTTTCCCAGTTGAAACAAGCTAGTGATCCATATGGTGCCCAGAATAAATCACCCACCTCCTGTGGCAGGGCAGTCCGCCTCGGCCACAAACCCAGCTGCCACGTACGCATGCTCTGGGTCCAGTCTCCAATGTCCCACGGGCTGGTGTGTCTATCCTCAAACAAACACCACACTGTTTTCATTTCTGTGCTTCACAGCATGTTCCAATACCTGATAGTACAAATCCCTTCTGTTCTTCTTCAAAACTGTCTTCACTATTTTGGGTCTTCCATATTTCCATGTACATTTTGGAATTAGCTCGACAGTTCACATACACACACGCACACATGCGTGCACACACACCCACACTGAAAACCTGCTGGAACTGTACTGGGATTGTATTGAGCCCACAGATCCAGTGGGTGAGAGCTGGCATCTCCGTCAACATGGCACCCTCTCCATGGTTTACATCTGTCATTTCTCTCAGTCGTGCAGTAGTGTTGAATGCAGAGGCCTTAAACAGCTCTTCACAGAATTTTTTTGAAGAAATTTATTATAATACATTTATTATAAGTTTTTAAATCTCCTCTCCAAACTCTCTTTTGCCAGCATACATGACATCGTGTCTACTGACCTGGCTCCAGGAGTCTTGCACATTCCCTGATAAATTCTGACAGCATGCAGCAGATGCATTCGGATTTTCCATGGACAGAATCACACTGCCTACGAACACGGTTTCTTCTTCTCAATCCTGCTCCTTTTCTTTTTCATGCCATACTGCGTGGGATACAGCCTCCAGCACAATGGGGAACAGAAGCAATAGTACTAGATGCCCTAGTTTAATCCTCTATCTCAGCAGAAAAGATGTGAACATCTCAGTGAGCACGACATGGACTGCAGGGTTAACATCTCGGCAAGCGCGATGTGAACTGCAGGGTTTTGAAGGAACCTTCTGGGAGACCGAAGGCATTCCTATCTATTCCTAGTTTGCCAAGAGTTTCTTAGCCTCCTTGAGTATTCAGTGTTATCAAGTGCTTTTCTGTATCTGCTGAAACGATCTGTACAGATTTCCTCACTTATTCTACTTTATGTGGTGAATCATCCCCAGATTCAGAATGCAAATCAACCCTGAATCCCTACAATAAATCCCACTTTATAATGATGTATCACCCTGTTACATATTGCTAGATTTACGGTGTTAATATTTAGGTTAGGATTTTTGTTTCTGTGTTCGTAAGAGGGACTGGCATGGTATTTACCTTCCTAGGATCCTCCTAAGAATCTGTAATCAAGGTACTGCTGGCCTCATGAGGCATGGCAGGGTGTGCTTCCTGCCGTATTAGCCGTAACAGTGTGTATAAACTGCTGCTATCTACTGCTCAAATATGGGAATGAATTCATCCATACAGCAGCTATCTGGGTCTAGAGTTTTCTTTGTGGAATATTTAATTATGGATTTAATTTTTAAAATAAATATTAAGCATCCCAGATTTTCTGTATCTCTTGGTAAATTACAGTTTTCTAAAAAAAATTTCCTCTAAATTGCCAAATTTATCGATGTTTATAATGTCTCTACAGTTTTTTTTTAATGTGTAGGATTGGTAATGATCTATCCATTTACATTCTGATACTGGTAAAAAATCTGTATTTTCTCTCTGTATCTTGATTAATCTTGCAGGAGTTAACAGTCCTTCCAAAGAGCCAGTTCTTTCAGCTTTGCTAACTCGCCTGCTGGGTGTCTGCCAAAGAGCCAGTTCTTTCAGCTTTGCTAACTCGCCTGCTGGGTGTCTGTTAGTAACTGCATACAACACCGCCTCATGCAGCGCATGTCCGTCTGTTAGTAACTGCATACATCACCGCCTCACGCAGCACACGTCCGCCTGTTATTAACTGCATACATCACCTCCTTACGCAGCACATGTCTGTGGTTTGCTTGGTCTGCCTTCCGTTTGTTTGTTACTTCTCTGATGATGTGAGGACGTCCCAACACTCTAACACCATGTGCCTCCCCTCTGTCTTCTGGGTCATTCTGTCACTAGCACACACCTGACCATATCTGAAGCCTGCAAGCCCTCATCAGCACTATTCCATAGCCGACGTCCACCCGAGCGCAGCCACATCCAGCTGCTTCCAGCGTTCCTTCCTCCCTGTGCCGGGACCGTGCTTCCCTGAGGCCACTCCTCTTCCAGCAGGAGGGGGTGGAACTGTTTTCACTTTACCTTTATTTCTGAGGCACGTCTTCCCCAGGGTGCAGCTGGAGATTGGTTATTTGTCTCATGCGCTTTGAAGGCATGCTTCCACTGTCTTCCGGATTCCATCGTTTCCTCTAAGAAAGTCAGGTGTCAGTCTTGTTCCTTTAAAATAATCATGTGACTTTTTTCTCTGATTTTAATGTGCTCTTAACATTTTTTCTTAGTTTTAATCTGCTTTTCTAATATTTTGTTTTTGTCTTTGGGTTTAAAATTTTTATTATGCTATGACCAAGGGTGGTTGTTTTTTGTTTTGACATAGAGTCTCGCTCTGTCACTCAGGCTGGAGTGCAATACAGTGACCTTGGCTCACTGCAACCTCTGCCTCCCCGGTTCAAGTGATTCTCATACCTAGGCCTCCTAAGTAGCTGAGATTACAAGCACCCACTACCACATCCAGCTAATTTTTGTATTTTAGTAGAGAGGGAGTTTCACCATGTTGGTCAGGCTGGTCTTGAACTCCTGAGTTCAATTAATCCACTGGCCTCAGCATCCTGAAGTGTTGGGATTACAGGCAGGAGCCACAGTGCCTGGCCAAGGGTGGTTTTTTTAAAAGGAGAAATTTATCTATCCATAGAGCTTCTTGAATCTGTGACTTGAAGTATTTGGACAGCTTTGGAAAATTCAACCATTACCTCTTCAAATATTGTTTTTGATCATTTTATCTCTCTCCTGTTCAACTAGGACTCTAACCATAATCTTTAAATTTTTTTTTCATTTTTTCTTTGGTGTATCAAAAGTTTTCGATGGCGGGGCCTTTGTCTTTCCCTGTAGCCACAGCTGAGGGTCTCATCTTCCCTTCTCTGTGTCCTCTTCTCCTAGACATCTAGCTTGTGTGTCCCTGTGACCTGCAGGTATTGAAGATCCACAGCTAAGACGCCCTATGTGGCTACAGAATTCTCTCTGGAGGAGGGGCAATGCCTCAATGCTGCACAGCAGGATTTATACAGGAATGTGATGTCAGAGAACTACAGACCTGGCCTTCCTGGGTATTGCCATCTCTAAGCCATACCTGATCACCTGTCTGGAGAAAGCAAAAGAGCCCCGGAAGATGAAGCGATGTGAGGTGGTGGATGAACCCCCAGGCAGACAAGCAACCTCATCAAGCAGCTCCCTGATGCCACAGCCAGGTACACCCACAAAGATGGGAGAAAACCAGCGCAAAAAAGATGAAACCATCAAAGACCAGAACATCTCTTCTCCTTAAAGGCATCACAACTCCTCAACAACACAGGATCACAACTTGACCGAGGAGTGCAGCGAATTGACAGAAACAGGCTTCAGAAGGTGGATAATAACAAATTTTTCTGAGCTAAAGGAACATGTTCTAACTCAATGCAAAGAAACCAAAAACCCTGAAAAAAGGTTAGACGAAATCCTAACTGGAATAACCAGCTTAGAGAAGGACATAAACAACTTGATGGAGTTGAAAAACACAGCACAAGAACTACGTGAAGCAAACACAAGTTTTAATAGCCAAATCGATCAAGAAGAAAGGATATCAGAGACTGAAGATCAACTCAATGAAATAAAAACAGAAGACAAGACAATATAAGTTTTCTTATCTTCTACCTTCTAATTCACTAACCCTTTCTTCTGCCTTATCTACGTGGAGATATAGCTAACCTACTGAACTCTTAATTTTAGTTACGATATTGCTCTATACTGGAACTCCCTTTTTAAAATAAAATTTAAGTTCTCTGTAAAAGTCTGTATCATTGGCCGAGCACAGTGGCTCACACCTGCAATGCCGGCACTTTGGGAGGCCCAGGCAGGTGGATCACGAGGTCAAGAGATTGGGGGCATCCTGGCCAACGTGGTAAAACCCCGTCTCCACTAAAAATACAAAAATTAGCTGGGTATGGTGGCCCACACCTGTTGTCGCAGCTACTAGGGAGGCTGAGGCATGAGAATTGCTTGCACCTGGGAGGTGGAGGTTGCAGTGAACCAAGATGGTGCCACTGCACTCCAGTCTGGCCATAGAGCGAGACTCTGCTCAAAAAAAAAAAAAGTTTATACCATTTACTATTTTCTTTCACATATTAATAAAACAGGTTGAGCATCCCTCATCCGAAATGCTTGGGAGCAGAAGTGTTTTAGATTTTGAACTTTTTTTCAGATTTTGGAGTATCTACATGGTAATTATTGAATGCACATTCCTCAACAAAACTCCAAAACCTAAATGTTCCAATGAGCATTTCCTTTGTGCGTCATGTTGGCACTCAAGAAGTTTCAGATTTTGGAGCCTTCTGGATTTTGGATTTTTAAATTGGGGATGCTCACCCTGTAGTTACTGTAAATTGAGTGTTTAACGAACTATCTCAATACCTGCATGGCCTGTTGGTCAGTTTCTATTTAACTGTCTCTCCCTGGCTTTAGTAATTGGAACCTGTCATCTGTGATGCCTAATGACTTCGGCTTACAACTCAGACACTGTATGAAAAATCGTAGAGATTCCAGATGACAGCATTGTCCCCTGTCTCTGGACAGACAGCGCAGACATAACTCCAGGCTATGGTTTTGGTTTAGGCTTTGGTGGTCAGGGCTGGTCTATTTCTGGTTTACCTCCATCTCTCATCGTCTCAACTGGAACTTGTGTTCACAAGACCCCCGTCCTGGGTGGGCCTTCAAATCTGACTTTCATCTTCTTAGTACTCTGAGGGCACCCCACTTCTGTTCAGCTCTTCTGGTAAAGTGCTTGCTGGTTGACTTGTTGGACTCTCACATCACACACACCAGCGACTATGGATCAGCAAAAGCCTGCCTCAAGGGGAAAACAGACTGAGTGCTGCCATCCCCGTGCGCTCCAGGGTTTTACTCCTAAGGGTCCTCAACTCTAACTTTTTTTGTCTTTCCAGCCCAGTAAGACCACTAAAGCTATAAGCCACCACCGCTGTTCAGTCTTGATAAGCTGAGACACAACCTGGCAAATGTCCTGGGGGTGAGAAGAAAGTGATGGTGAGCCTGAGTTACCTGGGAATGTGTGCCTCTCTGGGCCTGGCTCCCAGCTGCTCCCATGCCTCCCTCATGCTGGATCTGTGTATCTCTGCATCTCTGTGTGCATCTCTGTGTGCATGTTTCTGCGTGCGTGTGCATGTATTTTCTGTTTTGATACACAGTCTCATTCTGTCACTGAGTGAGACTGGAGCACAGTGGCGCAATCTTGGCTCACTGGAACCTCCACCTCCCGGGGTTTCAAGCGCTTTTCCTGCCTCAGCCTCCCAAGTAGCTGGGATTGCAGGTGCGCGCCACCATGCCCAGCTAATTTTTATATTTTTAGTAGAGACAGGGTTTGTCCATGTTGACCAGGCTGGTCTCAAACTCCTAACCTCAGGTGATCCACCTACCTCAGCCTCCCAAAGTGCTGGGATTACAGGTGTGAGCCACTGCCCCCAGCCACGTGTGCATGTGTTTTAACTAGGTTTTACAGTGGCTGTCAGCAGGAGGGCTGGTCTGAGCAGTGAGTGCTGCCTGGAATGAGGCGCCGTCAGCAGGCATTCCTTGGGAGGTAAGTCCTGCCTGGCACGTGGAGCCATCAGTCATTCCTTGGGAGGTGAGTCCTCGTCAGGCACTGTGCTGGAGCCCATGTTCTCAAGGCTGTGCATCAGGGTGCCCTCAGGTGAGGCCCTGCCCTTGGCCCTTCCCACTCCTCCATGGAGCACATGGCAGTGGACCCCGGGGTTTCCACCTACAGCCCTTACCATGGTCAGCACTCAGCACCCACCTGTTTACCGCCCCTCTGAGCCATGGGAAGCAGTGCTCTGGACTTTTCTGCAATTTTTTGTTGAAGAAAGTACAAGAGAAGAAAGACAGGAAGAGCAAAAAAAGGCAGGGAAGGAAGAAGAAATGGTCGGATGAGTGCAGGGCTCTGGTCGATGGCACCGCAGAACATGCCCTCCACTCCCAGAAGAGGGCTGGGGCCGGGGACGGGGCTGAGCTCTGCCCATGAGTCGCTGGATGGCCTCTGCCCATGCATGGGAGCTCTCTGGGCCTCGGTGTTCCCAGCTGTCAGAAAAGGGTGAGACCTGCTCTTCTGCTTCCCCAGAGCTGCTGTGGGCGGCTCTTGAAGGTAAGCGTCCTCTAGGACACGTGCCCTGATGCAGTCTGGATCCTGGCTGCCGGCAGACCATCTACAAGGACAACCCCTTGCTGCCTTTGGGGATGGGACTGCACCAGGCCCACCCAGGAACAAGACAGCTGCGAGGGTGCTCTGGAAACTAAGGCCTGCCCCCACTGGCCTGCAGGCCCCGCCCCCAGCACCTCACCTTCTGCACCACTCCATAGCGCTGAATGGCATCCAAGAGCTGGGCTTTCAGCTGGTCCAGCTGAGGACATTCCTGCTGCAAAGAGAGGGCGTGGCTTGCACGACATGGGAGGCTTTGCCCTGCCCTAGCGGCCCCACCACCCACACCTGCTCCTGCACCCATGTCCCACCTTCCCATACCCAAAATGGGGTGTGCCATCAACCTCTTCCCCCTGTGTCACTAGTGTCTCATCAGGGACACCCAGGTGTCCAGGGACATAATCACCACAAAATCCAGCTCAGGGGTCAGCACCACCTGCCGGAGCCAGGAGCTACTCAAGGCACGCAAACCTGGTCCCACACCACTCTCCATGAGAAGCACTGTGATACTCTTCCACAGCGCAGGACACCAAAGCCCTGAGTCCCCAGTGGCTTGTCTGTGGTCACACAGGTGTTGGGACCACCGCCAGAACTATCCCTTCCCCAGAATCTTGCCTCCAGGGTTCTACCAACCCCGCTCCTTCCTGCTGGGACGTTCACCACTGCACTCCAGCACCCACCGGGCACCTGCTCCAGAGCGGAGCTGGAGAAGCACTGAGCCGGGGTGGGGCTAGACAAACAGCCCTGGGGCCAGCCCCACAGCTCCGGCTCACCGTGGGCAAGGCCCACCAGCAGGAGCACCAAGGAACCCGAGCTTCCTTCCAGCACCTACCCCGCGGTGATCAGAGGGCTGGAGAGAGCCAAGGCTCAGGCAGGCTGGCCTGGGATCAACCTCTGACGACCGAGGGGCACTGGGAACAACCTGTCACAGCCTTGACCTCATCCCATGATTGAAGGGACTACTTAACAAAGCGTCCACGGCCCACAAAGCTGAAGATGCGGTAGGCACTGACAGCGCCACCGAGCCGCATGAAGGAACCATTCGCTTCCCCGGGAAACGGCCTGTGCAGACCACCCGACGCTGCTCTGATGCCACGGAAACACGTCTCAGAATCGCAACCCGCCATCACCTGGGGCCTCCCTCAGCGCCTCATGTAAGCGCAGTGTCTCGCTAAGAGGAACCCAGCGCGTATTCTTGGAGGAATGAATAAATGAATAACAAGTGACTCAGGCACATCTGACTCAGAAATCGAAGAACAAAGCTACAGAGGAAGAGGACATGGGCATCGGTGCCAGTCGTGATGCTGCCAACACCACTGCCTGAGGGCACAGGCCAGGGCAGCACCCAGTTCCTGTAGAGCAGCCCCCGCAGGGCGGCCAAGGCTATGAGGAGTGACCCATGCACAGAGAGGCTCCAGGCTGCTCAGTACGAAGCTCCCCGTGGTCCTGTCGTTCGATTGAGGGAGACTCCAGCCACCCCATCACCGGACAGGGGCTGCTGCCTCTGTAACACGGTTTTTTAGTATAACTAACTTTTGAATCGGTTCTACTTTTCTAAGTCAAAGTTTTATTACAGTATAATTTAATCTGATAAAACTTATATGCTCTAAGTGTAGAGTTCGGTCATTCTGGTTGTACAGTCATCCCCACAACCCAGTTTTAGAACTTCCCCATCACCCCAGAAAAGGCCCTGCCCTGCCTGCAGGTGCCCCAAAACCAACTCCTGCTCCCAGCTTCGGCCACCGCTCATCTACTTTTGGTCAACAGAGATTCGCATTTTCTGGATGTTTCACACAAACAGAACCACACACTGTGTGTTCTCCTGCGTGGGGGCATGGAGTCTTCGAGCCCCACCATACGGTGCCCTGCCTGGCTGTCTGCCCCTTCTCACTGCTGACCGCACCCAAAGCAGCAGTGGCGGCATCACTCGTGTTTTCCACAGGGAGGGCAACATGCGTTTCCCTGCAGGACCGGCTGGTCCATGCTGCTGGCTCTGCCGTAGGCCGGACCTTGCAATCCCCGTGCTGCTGAGGCCATGACGCAGCTGCAGGCAGCAACCACAGGGAGGGAAGGTCCGCGTCTCGCTCACACTGTGTGCATGAAGCGGGTGCAGGCCAGCGGGCTACAGCTTGCTGACTCCGGCCCTGTAAAACCTTAGGGTCCAGCAGCATTTAATCTTTTGTGACAAGCACATTCCAATCTTCAGCGACTGGGCGCGGACCTGGTGTGGTGGCGTGGAGGGTGTGGGGAGGGATGGAAGTGGGGACAGGGCCAGGCACAGTGGCTTAGGCCTGTAATCCCAGCAATTTGGGGGTCGAGGTGAGCAGATCACTTGAGGTCAGGAGTTCGAGACCAGCCTGGTCAACATGGTGAAACTCCATCTCTACTAAAAATACAAAAATTAGCTGGGCATGGTGACAGGATCCCGTAATCCCAGCTACTCGGGAGGCTGACAGAATCACTTGAATCTTGGAAGCAGAAGTTGCAGTGAACTGAGATTGCACCACTGTACTCCAGCCTGGAATACAGAGCAAGACTCTGTCTCAAAAAAAAAAAAAAA
>PVKP010053077.1:0-12124 GCA_004027715.1 Plecturocebus donacophilus | reverse complement strand
ATTTTCATCCCCTATTCCTTCTTGTCTCCATTGTTAAACACAATTATTGGCATAAAAGAGGTTTGTAATATCCATTTTTAGACTGTATTCTAACCTGGGCAATAAAACAAGAATCCCATTCCCTCTCCCTCTTTCTCTTCCTCTTTCTTTCTCTCTTTCATTCTTTATTTTTCTTTCTTTTGCTGTTTCTTTCTCTCTCCTTTTCTCTTTTTCTAAAATCTCTTCCTCTTTCTCTCTTTCATTCTTTTTTTCTTTCTTTTGCTGTTTCTTTCTCCTTTTCTCTCTTTTTCTAAAGTCTCTTCCTCTTTCTCTCTTTCATTCTTTTTATTCTAAAAAAATAAAAATAAAAATAAAAATATAAAAAATAATAAATTAAAAAAAAAACTCTAGAAAATGAAAATTATTTTATAGTGGTAGAAATTAGATCCATGGTTGCTTCAGGATGCTCGGAGAGACAAGGGGCAGCAGAGGGATTACAAAAGGACACCAAGAAGTTCCTGGAGGCCATGGTTGTATTCACTATCTTGATTGTGGTGATGATTTCAAGGGTGTATATATGTCAGCATTTATCAAACTGCACACGTTAAGTATGTACAGTTTGCATGTCAATTATACCTCAGTAAAGCTCTTTTGAAAAAACAAAAGGCGATCTTGACAGCTGACAGCTAGTAGCTGGTGTAGTTGCTTCCAAGTAGAGCATGGTGTTCCTTTGTTGGATATAAGGATTTTACAGAATATCAATATCAGAAAGGGAGTCCTCATGACTGTGATGAAGCAAAACAATAGAAAGACAACTTCACACTCCATAATCATGCCCAAATGGAGATATAAGTGGAAACTTTAGACAATCACAAAATGCCCAAATACCACTTTCTCAGTTAACATGAATCACAACTGCTTATTCTTCAATCATTACTCTATCCCATTTTTTCCCCTCCAACCTCCTAGATAAAAATTAAGGTAGTTAGTCAACAAATTGCTTCAGATTTCTGGCTTCAGCTAATTGAAAACAGACTCTTGCCTCCTGAACTTTCCCACTAAAAAAAACCCCCAAAAAACCTGAACACAAGCCACAATCCCATAATAAGCCTCCCCACCCCTCAACCATGTCCTCTTTCAGAGAAGCCCCACAATTTCCCGAAGGTCTTTAGTCTCCGTTGGCACAGCAATAAGAAACCTAACCTTACTGATTTAAAGTATTCCTGGTGATCTTTGGGACTTCGAAAGTAAGAGTTCTCTGAAATTCAGGACATTGGGAACCTCTCTCTCATGTCCCCCATTCCCTCGGGCCCTTAGGAGCCTTTTGGAAACCATTGAGGTAAATGATCTCTAAGTACTACTCAAATCCATATTTTGATGGTGTTGATGATACTAATATCAATTCTTAGAAACAATGATGGCCTTTAGTAAACTTTTTGAGACAGTCTTTTGAAACAACTCAAATTTATATTTTAACATTAGTATTGTGTCTGAGAATGGTGATCAACAGAGTTAGCATAGAGACTATTATTTGTATAGAAAAGTCATTTTGATGTCTCTTTAAGTGTTTATTATTAAATTGCCCTCTACACTTGGTCTGTGGCATTAGGGAGAAGAGCTCCATTTTTGCTGACTTAAAAGAGATTGATCCAGGAATGTGCTTTCTTTAGCTTCCTGCTGATAAATACTCTTCCTCTGCTATTTTCCTGAGTTATTTCTGTCCGTGGATTCTCATCTTCAATAAGCAGATAGGGAATTGAGATGAAGAACAGACTTGAATATTTGGGATGCTTTCAAGAATGCAGTGGCCAACAATGAAAAGCTGTGATAGGGCAAAGAAAATCTGATTCACCAGAAGGTATTTTTAGAAGTTTAAATGTACCCAAATGTCACATTTACTTCTTTAAAAAAACCTAGAGTATGTAAGAATAAGCCTCTTTTTCTATCCTACTAAAATCCTTCTAAAATTACTATCTGCCATCCAAATCTACATTGTCACTTTGAAGAGTTCCAAGACGGAGTTTTTACACCATTTGTGTTGTTTAAATATGTGCAATAACACAGTAATAGAAATTCAGGACAAAAAGAATAAGTAACAAAAGTAACTTTTGATATGTACCTACAATTTTTTGCTTTTAGGACAAGCGTTGGGAGGCAGAAGTAAATAAACCATCTTTCTATATCATATTCATGCACACAAGCATGGCAGTTTCGGTGGCACTGTCTAAATTTGGCACTGGGGCCCAGTTGGGGTGAGAAGGACAGGGAGCAAAATCTTAAGTTTGGCAATGGAGACAGGGAGTCCAGGAAATAAGGGAAGTGTGAGGCTCACATATAGCCAGAAACTTTCTAAAGAATTTGCTCTTCCATGCTTTTTAAAGATCTTCCACACCTGTTGTCTCACTGCAAATCTAAAAAACTCCAGGAAGGTAAGACTGGTAAAACTATAAAATGTGAATATAGTTAGGACCCAGGGCTCTGTAGTCAGAAGGCTAAAACTCTTACCTTAGCAAAGCCACTTGTGAGCCATACTAACTTTGGACAATTTACAAAATCTCTCTAAGCTTTAATGTTCTTTTCTGAAAAGCAGTACCTACTTCAAATGATACCTGTGAAGATTACATAAGATAATGGATAAAAAGCTCTCAGCATAGGACATGCCACCTCATAGGCATTGTACAAATATTAGCTAGTACTACTACTGCTGGTACTATTCATGAAAAGGAATTGTAATTATATTCCATTGCTGAGCGTTATTCTTATTGATATCAAATAAGTGATATACATAGCTTAAAAAGTGAAATATTACCAAAAACTTACAGTTAAACAGTAGGCTTACTACCTTCTGCCATAGTCTCTGTGATTATCTCTCCCCAAAAGGAGCAACTCAATTCTTCTAGTTACTTTTTAGTATTTATTTTCGTATTTCTAAATAACATACTATGCTGCTAATTTTTTCCATTTTTACACATCATATAGTAATTTCTTGTGATAAAAACTCAGAACTTTGCATTCTGACATTGCTTCACAATTAACTTTCCCTTCTGTGCCTGTTCCCATTATTCTAATATACTTATAGCAAATTTTTAATAAATATTCTGAGTTCATATTATCATGATTATATATGCATTATTCAGAGTTAAGCTACTTGTATACAATAATTGCATTTCCTTGTACACCATTGTTTTTCCTGGAAATTAATGTAATTACATTTGTTCAATTGCTTAGTTTTCTATTTACCTATCAATAATTCCACATTCACCAATACAACTATAAAATTCCTCTTGGTTTAGTCCAATATATCAGTTTGTTTATTTAAAGGAATAGTGGGAAGAAATATTCACTTGAAGACACTGTCTTCCTGATTGAATCTTGATTGTGTGTTTTCAGGTATGCTATATTATTGCCTTCTGTTTAAATTTAAGAAAAAAAATTTTTTTTGAGACAGGTTCTAGCTCTGTCACCCAGGCTGGAGTGCAGTGGCGCAATCTTGGCTCACTGCTGCCTTGACCTCCTGGGGCTCAAGGATCCTCCTGCTTCAGCCTCCCAACTGGCAGAGACCACAAGCACACACCACCACACCTGGCAAATTTTTGTATTTTTGTACAGATGGGGTTTTACCACGTTGCCCAGGCTGGTCTCAAGCGATCCTCCTGCCTCCACCTCCCCAAGTGCTGGGATTATAGACATGAGTCACCATGCCAGGCCTACTGCCATTTTAATACCCCCCTTCTTTATAATCCTGGAAATTACCTTGTCTCTCTGCTATTATTACTTGCTCTGTTATTTGGGTCCCAATTTTTTTCTCATTCTTAGTTTCTTCTCTCAGCTAGTTTAGCTACAACTTCTAGGAGCTTTCTTAGAATGGTTCACAGACACCATTTTGGATACTTTAAAAGTTCCAATTCTTCTTAATTTTATGTTTAATTTAGATTGATAATATGGCTGCAACTCCCAAAGTCCGAGCTTGTAAATCATTCTCCCTCAGAATTTACAGCAAATTGTTCAATGACTTTTAGTTTATTCTCGAGAAATCTGATGCCATTCTGATCTTAGTTCCTTTATATAAGTGTATAATCTGTTCTTATTTTCTCTTTGAAAGTTTTACAGACAGTCTCTGTGCCCACAGTTTTGTCATATTTAGTAATGGCATACCTTAGGACATTTTAGGCTTTTTGTAATATAAGCATTTAATGCTATAAATTTCCCTCTAAGCAGAACTTTATCTGTATTCTGTGAATTTTCATATATTGCATTTGTATTTTCATCCAGTTCAAAATATTTTCTAATTTCCCTGAGACTAACTCTTTGATCCACGGATTACTTAGAAGTATTCTGTTTAATGTCCAAGTGTTTGGAGACATTCTTGTTAGCTTTCTATTATTAATTTTTTATTTAATCCTATTATGGACAAAGACCACACTTTATAGGATTTCAATTATTTTAAATTCTTTATGGTTTGTTTTATGCCTCAGGATATGATCTATCTCAGCGACTCTTTTGTGTGCACATAAAACGCATATGTATTATAATGTTGTTGGGTGAAGTGTTCCATAAATGCTAGTTAGATCCAGTTGGTTGGAGGTAGTGGTCAATACCTTTGTTGATTTTTTGTTTACTACTTCTATTACTAAAGACTAGTGTTAAAATCTCCAACTATACTTGTGGATTTTTTTTCTTTTGCATTTTTTGGTTCTGTAAATTTTTGTTTCATGTATTTTGAGGCTCTACTTTCAAGCAAATACACAGGATTGCATGTATTCATCTGCAAATACATTTTTTCATAAATTGACTCTTTGATCAATATGTAATATTTCTCTTTACTTCTGCTGTCCCTCTTTGTGCTAAAGACTATTTTGTCTGATATTAATGTAGCCACTTCAGTTTCTTTTGTTTAGCATCTGCATGATATATCTTTTTTCATTTCTTTACTTTCTTTTTTTTGTTTCCAAGATGGAGTCTCACTTTGTTGCACAGGCTGAAATTCAGTGGTTTTTCACAAGCTCAATAGCAAAATGCAGCCTTGAACTCCTGGCCTTAAGTGATCATCTTGCTGGGACTACAGGCACAAGCCACCATGCTCAGTTCTATTCCTTCACTTTTAAACTACTATGTAATTATATATGAAGTTTCTTGTAGATAGCACATGAGTCATTTTTTAAAAATTCATTTTAATTATCCGTTTTAATGAATGTGTTTATGTTATTTATATTTGATAAAATTATTGCTATGTTTAGATTTAGGTCTATCACTGTATTATTTGTTCTTTTTTCCATTTCTTTCTTTTTTGCCTACCTTCTTTTGGGTTATTTGACTATCTTTTGTGATTTTAACTATATCTTTTCTATAATTTATTTAGTGGTTGCTCTAGGGACTATAATATATGTACTTAAATTTTTACAGTCTACTTAGAATCAATGTTATACAACTTCAATAGGAATGTAGAAAGCTTACTTCCATTTAGGCCCCATTACCTTACCCCTTGCATACTACAGTTACCTTACGTATATATACATTGGAAACTCCGTTAGACAATATTACACTTTTTGCTTTCAACTGTCAAATATGTTTTAAAGAACTCAAGAGAGGATAGTCTTCTATCTGAGAAGACTATTTACCCAAACATTTATCATTTTTGTTGTTCCTCCATCATTTTTATGTTCCAAATTTACTTTCACTTGATCTGTAGAATTTCCTTTAGAAATTATTTTACAGTAGGTCTGTAGCTATACATTCTCTTAATTTTCCTTCAGCCAACAATGTCTTCATTTCATTTTCATTTCTATAAGGTATTTTTAGTGGATATATAATTTTGAGCTGGCAGCTCCTTTATTTCAGTGCTTGAAAAATGTTTTGCCACTTCTGGCTTCACTGTTTTCAGATGAAAAATGTAGCTTTTCCTACAGGTAATGTGTCCTTTTTCTCTGACGACTTTGAAGATTGTTTTCATCATTTTCAGTTGTCAGCCTTTTCATTATAATATGTCTGAGCATTGATTTCTTTGGATTTATTCTATTGTAGGTTCACTCAACATTTTTTTTTTTCTTTTTTCTTTTTTAAGATACAGAATCTCACTCTGTTGTCCAGGCTGGAGTATAGTGGCATGACCATGGCTCACTGCAGCCTCAAACCCCTGGACTCAAGTGGTCTCTCACCTCAGCTTCTCAAGTAGCTGAGACTACTGGCATGCACAACAATGCCTTGCTAATTTCAAAAACATTTTCTGGAGACAAGGTCTTGCTATGTATATATCGCTTAGGCTGGTGTTGAACTCTTGGCCTCAAGTGATCCTCCCACCTCAGCCTTTCAAGTAGCTGGGATTACAGGTGTGAGCCACAGAACTTGGCCCCTCAGCTTCTTGAACCATCTTCACTCTTTGGAAGTTTTCAGTTATTATATATTCCAAGAGTCTTTTTCAGCACCTTATTCTCTTTTGTCTCCTTCTGAGATCCTAATGACATTCTTAGACTTTTTATTGTGGCTTCACAGTCCCTGTGACTTTATACTGTTATTCTTTTATTTCTCTGCTGTCCAGATTAGATAATTTCTATAAGATCTACTTCAAGTTCATTGACTCCTTCTTTCCACTGTCATTTTCACTCTACTATTGAATCCATCTTGTGAGTTTTTAAAGTTATTTTTCCATTCTAAAATTTTCATTTTGTTATTTGTATCTTCTCTTTCTTTGCTGATACTTTGTACTTTAACTTTTGTTTTAGGACAGTCCATGATTCATGCATTTTTAAAATAGATTTTTTAAAGTCTTTTTGAGATAATTCTAAAACCTATGCCATCTCATATTTAAATGTGTTGATTATATTTTCCCATGTGGGTCGAGATTTTAATGATTCATTTTTAAAAATTTATACAGTACTTTATATTTTTTATTTTTGTTTGTATAGACTTTTAGGGAGTATAAGTGTAGATTTCTTACATGTATATATTGCATAGCAGTAAAGTCTTAACTTTTAGTGTACTCATCTGAATAAGTGAACATTGTATCCAATAGGTAACTTTTCAGTCCTCACTACCCTCCCATTCTTCTACTGTCTGTAGTCTCCAATATCTATTATTCTACTGAGATTTTGATGATTCTTTATGCATCACACAATTTTGTTATATCCTGAATATTTTGAATATTACATTGAATCTCTGGGTCTTTTTTATACTTGATGGGGAATGTAGATAGTTTGGTTTTAGTAGGCACTTGACCTGCTTAATTCAATCTGCAAGTTTTGACTTATATTCTATGGGCTCTACTCCTAATACTAGTTCAATTTTCAAAGTATTTTCAGTGCTATTCAGATCTGTCTCTCACGTGTACAAGCCAGTGGTCCATCTGAGACCTGGGCAGAGGTCTATCTGTTAGTTCAAATTTTAATGTTTTTGGTATGTTAATTATAATGAGATTCATTCATGCTCAGATGAGGGGTGATGAGCCAGAACTTTATAAACAACTTTATAGGGCTGCTTTCCTGAGATACTTTCTTTCTGCTATTAACTTGATACTTTTCCATTTCTTGGAGCTCTCTTTTTGGTCCAATTGTCAGAAGGCACCCAGTTCTATGGTTATTCCATAGCCAAGACGTGGAGGACCAAGAGAGTAAAACAAAACCAATGGACTTTGGCTGTATCCTCAGGAGCCACAGCTGCACCAAATGGGAGAGTAAGTATACACATCCTCAAAGCTTTTGCTCCTGCAGTTTCCCATTGCCAGGAGTTTTTGTTTTTGCCACTGCCTCCACCATGAAGTTGTCTTGGAGGTGAGGCATAAAAGAACAGAGAAAAAATAGAGGGATTTCATTTATAATTTGAGTGTTAGCAGTCCCCTTCCTTGTTCCATGAGCCACATGAGACCTATTTTTCTTAAGCTGTCTTTATCTTTCCCCACACCACAGTGCGCCTTCCTGGGGTTTGGGCTTTGTTAAGTTTAGGCTGAGAGACACTAGGAGGGAAATTGATTGACTAGTGCTGTTTCATGTTCACTGAAACTCTGAATTCTTTTTTTATTTTTCTGAGATAGGATCTCATTCTGTCACCCAGATGGGTGTGCAGTGGCACCATCTCGGCTCACTGCCAATCTCTGCCTCCTGGGCTCAAGCAATCCTCCCACCTCCTCAGACTCCCAAGTAGCTTGGACCACAGGGAAATGCCACCACTCCTGGCTAATTCTAATTTTTTGTAATTTTGGTAGAGATGAGGTTATGCCATGTTGCCCAGGCTAGTCTTGAACTCCTGAGCTCAAGTGATCCACCCACCTTGGCCTCCCAAAGTGCTAGAATTACAGGCCTGAGCCACTGTACCCAGCCAGGAACTCTGAATTCTGATGTTCTTGTCCATTATGCCTACTGGTATTTATTTTTCAGAGTTCTCAAATAGATGTTCCATGAATTCTGTCGAGGTTTTATGATGCATTCTATAATGAGATAAACAGGTGACATGTGCTTACTCCATCTTACTCAGACCCATTAACTTTATTAAAATTAATTTTCCTTCATATTCTTTGGTTGTGTACACATTTCCTGAATTATTTCTTTGATGATGACCTCTCTTCTCTTTTTTGAACTTCTATTATTCATATAATGGACTTCCTAGTTTAATTTTATTTTACATTCCCGAAGATATTTTTCCTGCATTTTATGAATTTTTTCAACTTTATTTCAACCTTTCATATTTTTAATTCCTATAAGATCTTTGCTGTGGGATAAACTGCATCATCCAAAAAGATATGTACAAAATCTACCCCTGCTACCTGTGAATGTGATCTTTTCTGGCCAATAGGGTTCTTGCATATAAATTCAAGTTAAGATGAGGTCATACTGAATTAGGGAAGGTCCTAATCAAGTGACTGGTATTTTTATAAGAAGAGGGATATTTTGACACAGACACACAGCAAAGGAAGACAGTCATATGAATACATATGCAGAGATTGAAGTTATTCTGCCACAAATCCAACAATACCTGGGGCTACCAGAAGCTAAAAGAGAAAGGGAAAGTTTCTTCCCTAGAGGCTTTGAGGACAGTGTGGCCCTGCTGACACCTTGATTTTGAATTCTTAGGCTCTAGAAATAGGAGAATTAATTTCTATTGCTTTCAGAAACCAGTTTGTGGTACCTTGTTACAACCGCCCTAATAAATGAATACAATCTTCTTTTAATATCTTATCTTTGGAAGTTTTTGATTTATATTTTCATTTGTTTTTGCTATTGCTTTCTCGTCTACAGGTTCCTGTTTTCTGTTTACTTTTATCTTTGTTTTTCATGATCTTCATTTTGATTGACTGTCATGTAATCCATGCTGTCTATTGATTTAGTACAGGAACACATAAAAACTGGCTTAATTCTGTAGACACAGGCAGGGCTTGATGATTTCATCTGGTGATCATTTGGCATATGCTCATTTTGTCTAAGGGTCCCCAAATTTAATGTCACTAGATGTGTCTCTTTAAATTAGAAAAATGTGTAAAATATCTGTTATATCCTGAAGAGCTGTCTCAAGTAGTGTGTGTATATATGTGCATATATATGTGTGTGTATATGTATATATATGTATGTGTGTGTGTGTGTGTGTGTATATATATATATATATATAAAATCAAATATCCCATCTCAACTAAACAGTTATAAGCACATCTGTTGACACTGTTTTATATGAATTGATTCAAAAAGAGTATAACAATAAAAATACACCCAATTAAGAAAAGCATTTTTTTTCTGGCTGGGCTTACACATAAACTTGCCAAATCTAAAGCTACATTTAAAACGTAATGTTTTGACTAAGGGACTAATATCCAAAATTGTCTTGCAAAGATCCTATTAATAATTCTGATCCTGTGTAGAACCTTAATGAATCTCAATGTGCTAAACTTACCATTATCCCTTTAAACATAAATGAAGAATCAAGATAAGTTTCTAGCTTAAAAATCTCATTGTATCTACTTCAATTTAGAATTTCAAGTCATCTTAATTTGCACCAAACTTATATTTCACTCTCTATTTTATTTTTAAATTTTAAATTTTTATTTATAAATTTTATTATCAAACACATGAATAGAAAAAAAATGAGGAAATTACATGAACCTTAGATTTACAAAAGAGTAAAACAATGACTATTAAAAAATGAATACATGCTCAACCTCACAAGTAATAGATTATACATATTAACTTCAAAATGAGATGTTATTCACATCTATTTCACTCCAATATCAGTGAAAAAACTTCTGACAAGTTCCAAGATTGGTACTAATGCAGAACAACAGAAACAGGTGGACATGTCATTATAACACCACATTCAGAAAATAACTTGGTAAAACTAGTAAAGTTGAAAATGAATATACATTATGAAGTATATGCACCCTTAGTTATTTGACCTGGAGAGATTCTAGCTCACACATAAAAGGGGAAGTGTACAAAAATGTTCTTAGCAGAAGTGTTTGTAGCATCAAAAACAAAAAATGAGAAACAACCTAAATGCTCATTAATAGGAAACTGAATAGACAAAACATGTTCTATTTATACAATGCAATATTATACATCTCTTTGGAAGGCTGAGGCAGGCAGATCACGAGGTCAAGAGATAGAGACCATCCTAGCTAACATGGTGAAACCCCACATCTACTGAAAATACAAAAATTCGCTGACTATGTTGGCGTGTGCCTGTAGTTCAAGCTACCTGGGAGGCTGAGGCAGTAGAATCACTTGAACCCGGGAGGCAGAGGTGGCAGTGAGCCAAGATCCCACCACTGCACTCCTGCCTGGTGACAGAGTGAGACTCCATCTCAAAAAAACAAGAAATATTATACAGCAATAGGATGGATGAATTAGAACAAGAAATATCAATGTAAGAGAATAAAATATTAATGGGAAAGGAAAAGTAAATTGCAGAAGTATAAATATAACATATGGTCTTCCCATAAAATCCTTTTCATACAGTTTAAAAGTATGTAAGCAACATTATAAATTACAAATATATATTCACACATAAATTATTGTTAATATATATTTATTTATTTATTTATTTATTTATTTTTTTTTTTTACAGAATGAAAAAGAAAGAGGAAGAGACCCTAGAAAAAGAGAAAAGGAGAAAGAAAGAAACAGCAAAAGAAAGAAAAAAAAAAGAATGAAAGAGAGAAAGAAAGAGGAAGAGAAAGAGGGAGAGAGAATGGGACTCCCGTTCTATTGCCCAGGCTAGAACACAGTCCAAAAATGGGTATTAAAAACCTCTTTTATGCCAACAATTGTGTTTAACAATGGAGACAGGAAGGAATAGGGGATGAAAATAACAAATAAGCAGCCAACCAATATTTTATTCAAACCTGTGAAATGCTATGCAATTGCTGGGGAGTGACCTACTTCCAGTCATGTGGTCACTTTTAAAATAGGTATAATGTGATACTGAGAAAAATGTATGCTCTGTGGACCTGTGGGAGGAGAGTTCTGCATTTATTTGTTAAGTCTAGTTGTTCCAGGTCTGAGCTCAAGTCCTGGACATCCCTGTTGATCCTCTATCTCGTTGATCTGTGTAATATTGACAGTGTAGTGTTAAAGTCTCCCACTATTATTGTGTGGGAGTCTAAGTCTCTTTGTAAGTCACCAAGAACTTGCCCTATGCATCTGGGTGCTACTGCAATGGGTGCGTATATATTTAGGATCGTTAACTCTTCTTGTTGCATTGATCCTTCCACCACCACGCAATGTCCCTCTTTGTTTCTTGTGTTCTCTGTTGTTCCAAAGTCTGTTTTATCAGAGACGAAAATCACAGCCTCTGGCAATGCTAACTGGCTGTTCCGCCCATTAGTTGATGTAGATTCTTCACTATGGTGACACTCTCCACCTTTTGGTGTGTTTTTGGAATGGCTGACACTGGTTGCTCCCGTCCATGTGTAGTGCTTCCCTCAGAAGCTCTTGTAAAGCAGGCCTGGTGGTGATGCAATCTCTGAGTACCTGTTTGTCCGCAAAAAATTTTATTTTTCCTTCACTTATGAAGCTTAGTTTGGCCGGATATGAAATTCTAGGTTGAAAGTTCTTTTCTTTAAGGATGTTGAATGTTGGTCCCCACTCTCTTCTGGCTTGTAGGGTTTCTGCTGAGAGATCTGCTGTGAGTCTGATGGGCTTCCCTTTATGGGTAACCCGAACCTTCTCTC
>PVKP010053076.1:0-12132 GCA_004027715.1 Plecturocebus donacophilus | reverse complement strand
ATTAACTAAAAAAAAAAACCCTTAAACAAAAACTAGGTATACTATAAGGACTAGGCAAGTCACAAAATTCTAAATGACAGTTTAAAAAATTTCACCTAATATTATTAAAGAGTTAAATGAAAACAAGATATAATTTTGAATATCAATTTTACTTTAAAAATAAAGCACACTGGCCAGGTGTGGTGGCTCACACCTGTAATCCCAGCACTTTGGGAGGCCGGGACAGGTAGATCACTTAAGGTCAAGGGTTTGAGACCAGCCTGGCCAACACAGTGAAGCCCCGTTTCTACTAAAAATACAAAAATTAGCCAGCCATGGTGATGGGCGCCTGTAATACCAGTTACTCAAGAGGCTGAGGCATGAACCTGGGAGGTGGAGGTTTCAGTGATCTGAGATTGCGCCACTGCACTCCAGCCTGGGTGATAAGAGTGAAACCCCATCTCGAGAAAAAAAAGTCCTTTGGGAATAATGGGCAAAGTGTTTCAAGATAAGTATATGTTAAGCATTTTTATAAGAGTAAAAAGTTGAAAACACATATGTAATCCTATCTTATTAGAGATTCAGGTTATTTAATGGATAACTGAGAATGAAACTGATAGCAAAGTTGTAAATCTCATTATTTTATTCTCCTAATTTCCATTTTCTATCACATTAGCATTCACAAGGCTTATTTTTGTTAATAAAAAATTATTAATGGAAATTAATCAATATTTTCTCATAAAAGTTTCAGTGGCCTCGAATATAATTTTGTGTGTCTTCTGTATAAAATACATACATATATAATGTACTATAGAACATACTGGTTAATTAAAATAATCTACTCAGGATTAATGCCAATAAGACAATAAAAAATACTAACTCAACTACAGCAGATACTGACAGATCAGGCAAAGGCTGATCAAGCTCCTCACTTCTTCCTTGGCTCACTTTGCTAAAGACACTCTCTGGTAGATCGTTTGCTATCAGATTCACTGTTAGGAAGATTTATAATATGAAGGCCTTACAGATTTCTATGATCTATAATGAATGCATTAAAACACTGTTTCAAAACTGATGTCAAAAAGTGACTTAAGAAAATTCTTATTATAATTAGCAGTCATTTTTTTGGAAAAGTAATAAAGTATATTCCTACAGGGAAAAGCAAAAGCTTAAAAGTTAATGAGCATCAACTGCTCTTTTGGTGGAATAGCTGTGATAGATTATTGCCTACATGATTATTCATTATGAGATTTGTGATTTTAATTGCCAGATTTCAATGATTATAAAATTGTTCCTAATGAAGCATGTCATTATTATTTAGATAGTGTCATCTCTTAAGAAACATAAAAACCTTAGGAAAAACTTCGAAACATTAACAAAATATACTTTTTGGGGGGTTAGGTTCAAGGAGGGGGCTGCAGTTTTTCCTTGCAGAATACAAAAATCCTAAGCTTTCCAATTCAGTTTTAGGAGGCAGATGAACCTTTTTCAAGATAGGTTTATTTGTGTTTTATTTATTTTGAGACAGAGTCTCCCTCTGTCACCCAGACTGGATGGAGTGCGGTGGCTCAATCTGGGCTCACTGGAATCTCCTAAGTGATTCTTGTGCCTCAGCCTCCCAAGCAGCTGGGACTACGGCACATGCTACCACTGCCAGCCAATTTTTTATATATTTTAGTAGAGACAGGATTTCACCATGTTGGCCAGACTGGTCTAGAACTCCTGGCCTCAAGTGACCCGCCTGCCTTGGCCTCCCAAAGTGCTGGGATTACAGGTGTGAGCCACTGTGCCTGGCCCTTTTTTAAGGTTTAAGGAGTTTAGGATAGTAATATTAGCAATGTATCAATAATCAAATGTATTATTTGGCAGAAATTTAGTGAGTGTCCTGGGTACACTGGCTGAATTAAGTTCAGCAAAAAACACTCTTTATTAGATGTTTTCTGATATCCATCACAAAGCCTTTTCTGATACCTACTGAACTACAGTAATCACAAATCCTGGAGATTCCAAAATCCCTAATTAATGAGCTAAATATCTTACCTCCAAGCATCAACAAAAGAATAAAAATGTACTAATTTGAAGAGGTATAACCGGTTTACTTGAGAAGTAGTAAGGCTTTAGATAAAGATAGGTTTGAAATCGAACTGCAACTCTCTTCTAAACTATGTGATACTGAACAAATTACATAATATTTCTGGACAAATTACTTCATATTTCTGAACTTTGGTTTCCTTTCTTGTAAAATGGGGATAATAGTATGTACTCTTTAGGATTAAAGCTTTAAAATAACTATTTAAAATGCTAGGTTCATCGAACGTACTGAACAACTGGTATCTATTACTATTACTACTAATTACTACTATTACTGCTTACAAAAATCAGTGGAAAAGAGGTTAGAGTGGTAGGATCTTTAAAGACACTCTGAAATCAAAGATCCATAGTTCCTTTTCTGACATCCTTGGGGCCAGATGTGTTTTAGAATTCAGATTTCCAATTTTAGATAGGTAGTATGATGTATGTTCTATAACATTATGTAGAACCCCCAGAAGACTGGGCAACACTCCATACTCAAATCTATTAATATTTCAGCCCCGTGTCAATTCAGTTCAGATTTTGCTGCCAAATGAATAGAGGTCAGATCACATTTTGTCACTGAGTTATTTGAACACCTTTGGGTTTCTGAATTGTTAATATAATGTAGCCAAAAAAAGAATAAATAACAGTTACCCTACAGTTTTATTTTTTTCAGACAGGAGCTTGCTCTGTCGCACAGGCTGCAGCACAGTGGTGTGATCTTGGCTCTGCAACCTCTGCCTCCTAGGTTCAAGCGATTCTTGTGCCTCAGCCTCTCAAGTAACTGGGACTACAGGTGCCTATCACCACACTCGGCTAGTTTTTTGTATTTTTTTGTAGAGATAAGGTTTTGCCATGTTGCCCAGGCTGGTCGCAAACTCCTGGGCCCAGTGGAATCTCCCAAACGATTCTCGTGCCTCTTAAAGTGTTGGAATTACAGGCATGAGACAACGTACCTGGCACCCCACAGCTTTTTAAGAAAATTATCTAATTGCACTGAGATAATCCTAAAATAGGCTTGACAGCAACAGCTGCAATTTTATCAAGCATTTACTATACAACCAGCACTGTGCTAACTTTGGATAGATTATCACACTCAATGCTGAAACCGACCCTGAGGGAGGTACTACAGGCTGAGGATTCCTTATGCAAAATGTGTGGAAAAAGAAATACTCTGGATTTTTTTGGACTTTGGAATATTTGCATTATATTTACCAGTTGAGTATCCCTAATCCAAAAATCTGAAATCTGAAATGCTCCAATGAGCATTTCCTTTGAGCTTAATATTTGAGCATCACGCTGGCTCTCAAAATGTTTCCAATTTTGTAGCATTTGGGATTTCAGATTTTCAAACTGGGAATGCTCAACCTGTATTTGTGACTGTTTTTATCCTACACATACGGTAAATAGTTTGTCAAAAATGTTTAGCATGAATCTACTCAAGCCTTTAGATTATTTAACGTCTAGTTTACAGAAAATGCAGGTGAAAGACAAGTTAAACAACACTGATGAAACAGAAAACACAACTCCAGAGTGTGGGGCATTTTCTAAGATAACTGATCTGATCGCTCCAAAAAATCGATGTCATGAGAAAAAAAGTGGGAGACAATGTGAGATTAAAAGAGACATCATAAAATGAAATCCGTAACAAAAGACCCAAAGCAAGTCACTTCAAGGGCTTCATGTGTCATCAAAACAAATAAAGTTCTATTTAAAATATAGAATCAGAATCTGTAATAAAAATATGAGTTTAGTAAGAATTTGATAAGAATTAAAGTTTTCAGGGGCACATGTTCTCAGAATCTCCTGAAGGCTGTGTCATGGGGGAAAAAAAAAAAACTTTTTAAAAAACTAACGTTGGCCAGGCCTGTAATCCCAGCACTTTGGGAGGCCAAGGCGGGTAGATCACGAGGTCAGGAGTTCGAGACCAGCCTGACCAACATGGTGAAACCTCGTCTCTACTAAAAATACAAAAATTAGCTGGGCGTGGTGGCGTGCGCCTGTAATCCCAGCTACTCAGGAGGCTGAGGCAGGAGTCTTGCCTGAACCTGGGAGGCAGAGGTTGCAGTGAGCCAAGATCTTGCCACTGCACTCCAGCTTGGGCAACAGAGTGAGACTTTGTCTCAAAAAACAAAAACAAAAACAAAAAACCTAACGTTTTACTTTAATATTAAGCTTACAGTTATTTCCTGTTTTCAACAAAAGTGGTCATCAACTGGCCCATCTCCAGTCTTTGTACAGCCCAGGAGCTAAGAATGGTCACTTTATTTTTTTTTCCCCGAGATGGGTCTCATTGTGTTACCTATCTTGGTCTTGAATTCTTGGGCTCAGGGGATTCTCTCACCTTAGCTTTCAGAGTAGCTGGGTACCTGGCTTTAAATGGTTACATTACATTCTGAATAGTTATATAATTTTGCTCTTGAACTGCAAAGTTAAAAATTATTTACTGGTCCTTTAAGAAAAATTTGCTGAGCCAGGCACGGTGGCTCATGCCTGTAATCCCAGCACTTTGGGAGGCTGAGGTGGGCAGATCACCAGAGGTCGGGAGTTTGAGACTAGCCTGACCAAAATGGAGAAATCCCATTTCTACTAAAAATATACAAAATTAGCCGGACGTGGTGGTGCATGCCTGTAATCCCAGCTACTTGAGAGGCTGAGGCAGGAGAATTGCTTGAACCCAGCAGGTGAAGGTTGCAGTGAGCTGAGATCGCACCATTGCACTCCAGCCTGGGCAACAAGAACAAAACTCAGTCTCAAAGAAAAAAATAGAAAAATTTGCTGATAACTTAGACCATAACCATAAATTTATTGTTAAGTTATCAGCAAATTTTTCTATTTTATTGCTGCTATTATTTTTTGAAACAAAGTCTTGCTCTGTTGCCCAGGCTGGAGTGCAATGGCACGATCTTGGCTCACTGCAACCTCTGCCTCCTGTCAAGTGATTCTCTTGCCTCAGCCTCCCCACTAGCTGGGATTACAGGCGTGCGCCACCATGCCCAGCTAATTTTTGTATTTTTAGTAGAGATGGGGTTTTACCATGTTGGCCAGGCTGTTCTCAAACTCCTGACCTCAGGTAATCCACCCGCCTCAACCTCCCAAAGTGCTGGGATTACAGGCATGGGCCACTGCGCCTGATCCTGTTTTATTATTTTAGAACAATTTACTATAAGCACACATCACACTATACATACATTTTCACATTTAATTTGATTCTTACAGCACTAACATTAATATACTATATGCACACATCACACTACACATACATTTTCCACAGTCCTACTTTTAAACTAAAATGTCCAAATGTCCAAGCAAGGTTAGCATTGGCAACTATTCATCATATACTGATTTTAATTTCATAGTGAAAAGAACAGATGGTTTTTGTGTCATGTGTCATTGTTTCCTAACTGTTTCCATTGTGGGTTCAATTCCCAATGTTCTCTTCTTCGAAACTTAAAATTCAAAATTTAAGTAGCAATTAAAGAAGAAAAGACCTACTAAGACATTTGGCCTAATTCCCTAATGAATAAGCTGGCACAACTTTTATCTCTTTTTAATTATTAAAAGCACATTAAAGAACTCGGGGATTTCCATGGAGACTACAAAGTAAATTTTTGGTTGACATGCATTATTAGCTGTTCATGTTAATAACCTAGATATTAAAAGTAGTACTGCATGTATAACCTGAAGCAAAATAATTAATCACATGAGAGACTCAGATACTCCTGAAAATAGGATTTAGCTAATGAAATAGAAAGAAAAAAAACCTTAAAAGCAAAAGATGGTGGGCATTAAGTAGACAGGGCCTTCCTCGGACTAAAATAACCTAGTAATGCTACATTTGAAGTGGGTTTGAGGAACTGGGCCTGCGTGTTCATTTGAATAAAATCAGCCAAACAGAAAGCTTTCAAGAGGAAAGACCTGTAATTCCATCCTCCCGACTTCTCTCTACTCCTAACATTTTGAACACCAAAGCCTGGCACAGAACTGGTGCCCAGGCTGGGTGCAGTGGCTCACACCTATAATCCCAGCACTTGGGGAGACCAGGCAGGTAGATCACTTGAGGAATCTGAGACCAGCCTGGCCAACATGACAAAACCCCATCTCTACTAAAAATACAAAAATTAGGGCTAGGCATGGTGGCTCAGGCCTGTAATCCCAACATCGGAGGCCGAGGTGGGTGGATCACGAGGTCAAGAGATCAAGATCATCTTGGCCAACATGGCGAAACTCCGTCTCTACTAAAAATACAAAAATTAGCTGGGCGTGGTAGCGCATGCCTGTAATCCCAGCTACTCGGGAGGCTGAGGCAGGAGAACTGCTTGAACCTGGGAGGTGGAGGTTGCAATGAGCTGAGATCAGGCCACTGTACTCCAGCCTGGTGACAGTGAGACTCCATCTCAAAAAAAAAAAATCCAAAAATTAGCCAGCTGTCATGGTGCATGACTGTAATCCCAGGTACTCAGGAGGCTGAGACACAAGAATCACTTGAATCTAGGAAGCAGAGGTTGCGGTGAGCTACTGCACTCCAGCCTGGGTGACAGAGCCAGACTCCCTCTCAAAGAAAAAAAAAAAATAGAACAGGGAGGAAGAAGAAAGGGGAGAGAGGGAGGGAGAATTGATGACGTGGACAATGTCATGTCATCATGACACAAAGTGCCTGCTCCCTTAGGGTGGAAGTCACAGATAGACCCCTAGAGCTGAAGAGATATGACATGCTTGGATATGGGGCCTGGAGGAAGAAGGGTCACTGGGGCACTGAAAAAGGGTGGGACAGCCAAAGGCTCCTTGACTCCATCCCAGGACTGGGGAGCCCTGACTCTACAGAAAGACTCTACCCTGGCTTCACACCCTGCGAGCTCTGGCACTTGCAGCTGGCCATGCTTCATCTCCAGATCCCTTTGTCTTTGTGTTTGGGGAACGACAAACACTGCCTACTTCATTGAGGTAGTGTCAGAACTGAGTTGAGATAACATATGGAAAGTTATGAATACAGTGCCTGAAACGACAGTAAATGTTTCAGTAGCTATCATCACAATTGAAGAAAGGGTGACTAGGTGGAGAGAATGGGAAGGTTGTTGGGTGTGGCAAGGAGGGAGGAGGGAGCAGCAGTGTGGAAACCCTACGAAAGAGACCAGTTTGGATGTCATATAGGAGATGACAGCCAGAGGACGTAAAGGACAAAATAACAATGCGAGTTACTATAGAAGGGCCTGGCACACTGCCAAACCCATGACATGGATTATTTATCTCATTTTCTCACCAGCCCTGGTAAGGCAGTTACCACAGACCCATTTTCCTGTTCAGGAAACAGAAGCCCAAAGAGGTTGGTTATGTGGCTTGTCTGTAAAAAGAAATGACAGAACCAAACTGGGGCATTTGTGGGGCTCAGAACAAGAGTATAATTGGAGGCTGATATACCATATGTTTCTAGATGGTTAGAAAAAACAAAAGAAATGGATTTTTAAAAGGCGGTATATTTAAACAATGGAATTGTAAACAGCAATAAGCAAGACTCACTAATAAATATGATAAGGATGGATGGATGGATGTCAACATTATGTTGAGTGAAAAAAGCCTTACATGGACTATTATTGTATAGTTCTGTTCATATGAAATTTTAGAATAGGCAACACTAATCTACAGTGGGAGAACATCACAGTGGTGCTCACCCAGGGAGGGGTACAATGGAACTTTCTGGGATAATGGCAATGCTACATCTGCACAGATTACACAGGTGTGTGTGTTTGTCAGATTTAACAAATCAATACCTAACACTTACATATTTCATTTGATGTAAATTTTACATCAACAAATATTGAACCCTAGTCAAGTAAGGGCAGGCTTAAGTATTTATAGGGAAGTACACTGATGTCTGAAGTTTACTGTAAAACACACACACAGCTGGGTGTGGTGGCTCATGCCTGTAACCCCAGCACTTTGGGAGGCCGAGGCAAGAAGACTGCTTGAGCCCAGGAGTTTGAGACCAGCCTGGGCAACATAGCAAGACCTTGTCTCAATACAAAATTTAAAAATTAGTTGGGCATGGTGGCACATGCCTATGGTCCCAGCTACATGGGAGGCTGAGGCAGGAGAATCACTTGAACCCAAAGCTGCAGTGAGCTATGATTGCAACACTACACTGCAGCCTGGGTGACAGAGCAAGACCTGTCTCAGAACACACACACACGCGCGTGCGCACACGCACACACACACACACACACACACACACACACTTAACAAACAGAGGAACAGAAAGACAGAGCGGCTGGGTGAGTGGTGGCTCACACCTATAATCCCAGCACTTTGGGAGGCTGAGATAGGTGGATCACTTGAGGTCAGGAGTTTGAGACCAGCCTGGCCAACAGGGTGAAACTCTGTCTCTACTAAAAATACAAATAGCTGGGAGTGGTGGCGCATGCCTGTAGTCCCAGCTACTTGGGAGGCTGAGGCAGGAGAATCACTTGAACCTGGGAGGCAGAGGTTGCAGTAAGCTGAGATCGCGTTACTGCACTCCAGCCTGGGTGATAGAGACTCTGTCTCAAAACAAACAAACAAACAAACAAAAAAGAAAGATGGATAGATCCATAAGAGAGAATAGTACCATGTATAGGAAAGGGTAGTACAGTAACATGTTAATGGTAGAATCTAGATGCTGAGTGAACATGTGTTCCAAAAATTTTCACAAATCTGCATATTTCAAATTTTTCATAACAAAATGTCAGAAGGTTAAAAACGAAAACAAAACCAATCAACTAAACAACTTTTACCTTAGGAGAGTTGAAGTTACACAGCTATAATTTTAAAAAAGAGCTCACTAAATCATAAATTGTAGCTATAGGCAGCATCTTTGTGTTGGCCACTTTGCTTTGCTTGTTGCTGAGTTACAGAGCTACAAGGACGAAGTGAATCATTACTCTTACATCATCTATACATCCTGCTGACCAAGAAACTAGCCCGAGAAGCACAACAGGCCAAGATGTCCCCCCTCACTGACCTTCTGTATACCCACAGACTGGCGAATATTCAGCTTTCTTTTTCTCTGAAAGGTATCCAAGTCCCATAATTGTGCTGTATCAGAAGAAGTAGTGATGGCATATTTCCCTGATGCATGCACAGAGATCGAAAATACTGATGATTCATGTCCTCTCATCCAGCTAACTAGCTCCTTGGTGACTGTGGTAAAAAATAAAATTGTTACCCAGGTAAAACACTATACATCTAGAAATAACACTACATATAAACACCATAGATGAACTGATCCAATGGGTGGTTAGGTATTACATGAGGCACCTCCATTAACATCCACAAAAATGGAAGCCTGTGGCCAGCTGATGAAGTGTACAATGGGACATGTTAGCAACATCTCTATTATGGAGGCATCCGGAGACAAGGCTGACAAAGGCTTTGATGAAGAATAACCTCAAAACTGACGCTAGTGAGTTTAGGCTTTCTCTTGTGGGTAATAACGGTATGTAAAAGACATCTAGTCTGTGTTTTAGAAAGAGCATTTTGAGGATATATGGTGGAGAGGAAGAGGGGACATGAAAGACTTGTTTCTCTTGTATGTTTATATGTTACTGTAATAATCCAGGCAGGCGATATGGAGGGCCTAAACTAAGAAAGTGGCAACGGAGAAAAGAACAAATTCAAGAGCTACTAAGGAGAAAAACCAAAAATATTAGTGATCAAGTTGATGTCCTGAGATATAAGAGAAGTGAAGGTTCCAGTGGTTCCAGCTCTGTTATTTAAGCAGATGGTGATACTATTAGCGGATGTAAGAAATACACAAGGAGGGGCCAGGTGGTGGCTCATGCCTGTAATCCCAGCAGGTAGATCGCTTCAGCCTAGGAATTTGAGACCAGCCTGGGCAACATGACAAAACTCTATCTCTAAAAAAATAAGAAAATAAAAAGTAACAACAAATACATGAGGAGGAGCAGATTTATCAGTGTGAGATAATGATAATACATTTGGCTTTTAAACTTGATTCTGAGGTGCTTGTGTGTACCTGTGTAAGCAGAGAAAAGAGTCTGGTAGGGAAAACACCAAAAACTATTCATGATAATTATCACTGGGAGTAAAAGTGTAGGTGATTTTTATTTTCTTTTACACTTTTCTGTATATTTCCAAGTTTTCTACAGTAGGCATGTTTTACTTTTATGATCAGAATTTCCCCCACCAGAAAGATGGAACTTGAAAATAGTCAGAAAGCAAGATATAAATCTGGGAAACATTAAGATACAAAGTAGGTCAAAACTAAAGACAGAGAAACAGACAAATCCCTTAGGGGAACAGCAATGGTTTCCAAATACCATTCTGAAGTCTGGCATTAGTTGATGATACATTTTCCATTGGTCTTCAGTGAAAGAGAAAAATACACACAATGTAGTGAGTTTTTCATAAAGTCAAATTTAAAGTACTAACTACCCCTTCGTCTGTATTGTGACTCTCCATTTATGTTCAAAGAAAATCCCTTGTTTTAAGAAATTGTATTTTTTTTCCAATGTCAATTAGCAACATTAGAAGTTGACAAGCTATGTGAGTTCTTCCACTTTTTTAATTGGATCAAAAATCCAAAAGTCAAGGAACCACTGAAAGAATGCAGGAGACATGATTAAGAAGCAGTTAGAAAGACAGGAGGGGAACCAAGGTAATAGAATGAAAACTAAAACAAAACAAAACACTTTCAACACAATCCCAATTGTTAAATGCTGTAGAGAAGTAGGATGCAAGGTATAAAGATGACTTCAACAATCAGGGGTTAGGGTTACTGAGGACCTTGGAGACAGAAGTCTCAGTAGCATGGGGTAAGGGAAGCAGGAGTCGGAATTCATCAACGGATACTGCGAAGAAGCAGAATTTGGCAGACAGGGGAAAGAAGGAGGGAGACGGTATCTAAGGAAGGAGTTTTGTGGTGGGGGTTCAGTAAAGTAGAAGAACACGGAACAAGGAAGAAAAAGAGGAAAATATTGGAATCTGAGGAAGGGTGAGTTATAAAGACTTCATTTTTCAGATATTTTGTCACAGCAATGTTTGTAACACCAAAAATTGAAATCAGTTTAAAAGTCTAGCAATAGGTAATAGGTTAAAAAATTATGGTAAACATCTATACAGTGGAATGTTAAGTATTGATTTTAGATATGCTATATGAATTTTAATGAGGTACAATTGTCCCATAAAACAATACAGGTAGGATAAGTATGCATTTGTTAGAATATTAAAAAAGTGTATACATAGAAAACAGACTGGAAAGAGAGAGCCCCATCATGAAAACACTGTGTCTCTAGACATTACTGCAGAATCGCTGTTTTTTTTCTTCTTTATATGTAGGATGAGAGTGTAGTACAGTGATTAAGAGCAGTGACTCTGCAGCCAGACCACCTAGGCTTGGAATCCTGGCTCCACTGCTTATAACCTGTGGGACTCTAAGTTACCCCGTGCCTCAGTTTTCTCATCTGCAAAATGGGGATAACAGTATTAGTCTCTGTGGGTTATGATTAAAATTAATTAATGTGTATAAACTCATAGAAAGTCCCTGGCAAAGAGTAAACACTACGTGTTAGCTATCACTATTTTTTCTATTATTATTTATACATCTGCCGAATATTATAACACATTGATTATATTAATAAGAAAAAAATACAACTGAGACCTCTTTTTTTAAAAGTAATAGGTTTAGTCTACAGAACTCTATGTTCTCAATTTAAAAACATAATGTGGTATAAAATACACAGGCTATATTAAAAAAAGATACCGTACCTGTGTGGTAAGGAATTTGACCTTTACAGAGAGGTCTGGCTTTTGTTTAGGCTCTTGGGAGGTAATTTCTGCCTCTCTGATCATTTTTCCCTTTGTTTTACTGACTCTTCTTCCAGTGCCTGTCCTTTCAATGTTGTGCTCCCAGACATCAGTCTTTGGCTTACTTCCATATTTCAGGTACTGTTTTTGATAATCTCATCACCACCAAGTCTCAGGCTTCTTCTGCCATGTAAACACTGTTGACTCAGACCTACTTCTGCTACTACTACCTAGTAGAAATCTAGATTGGGCTCTCCAGAAGCCACTAGCTTGCATGTAACT
>PVKP010053075.1:0-12123 GCA_004027715.1 Plecturocebus donacophilus | reverse complement strand
CTCAAGGACTGACGGGATAAAATAACAGGGAGCCAGTTTGGACTCATAACATAGAAGCCTTCTCAAACCGAAGCATCCAAAGTGTGAAGCAACTCTGTGGTGGGTAGAGAGATCCCTATCACAGCAGGAACAGAAGCAGAGACTGGCTGGCTTTCTTGTTAATGGGGATTGCAGATCCACAGAGGACCCTTTACCTCTGTCACTTTTACTCCTACCTTTTAAGAGAACAATCCTGACATGTAACTTGCATTTGAAAAAAATGAAGACATGGAAGAATAATGACCTGTTGGTTATCCATCCATCCATCCATCCATCCATCCATCCATCCATCCATCCTTTCCTCTATCCACCCATTTGTTCAGCCAACACATTTTATTGAGTACCAATATATGCTAAGATCTGAGAATAATACAACAGTGCTCAAAATAAGCACAGTCTTTGCACTTACGTCACTTAGAGTCTAGCAGAGAGATAGACATTAAACATGTAAGCAGACTATATATATATATATATATATACACACACAAGTTGTGATGAGTGCTATGAAGGAAAAGTACAGGGTTTAGTGAAAGTGGAAAATTGTAGATATACATTAAAATAGAGTTCAGGATGGACTTCTAAGGACAAAAGGTTTAAGATGACATCTTTAAGATATTTATCTGTTAAGACATTTATGTGTTAAGGAGACACGTATAGTAGCCAAAGCATTTCAGAAAGAGGGCAAGATGAGCAAAGGCCCCAAGCTTGGAAGGAATTTGATGTGCCTGAAGAACTGAAAGAAGACCAATATGTCAGACAGTAATAAGAGAACAAAAGGATGGAAGCTTAGAGGAGGCTAGAGGATAGGAAGGGGTCAGATCATGCAAGCAAGACTGGTGGGATAGGGCTCATGGGTAAGAGAAAGAAGCAAAATGAACAGATGACCGCAGAAAGGGAAGCAGGGGAAGAATTAGAAAGACAGGACGTCAATGGGGAAGAGTACTTGGATGGAACTGGGTATCAGTTTCTCAAAGGGGGACTGACCTGTTCTAGAATTGAACAACTAGGTCAGAAACAGTTTTCCCTTGTCCTGCTCTGTCTCAGCCAGAGGGCATGAATTGAGATACTTGGGTACCTCCATTAGCAGCTGCAGTCTAGGGTGTCTTTTACCGGATGGGATAATGCACCTCCCATGGGATGGGTTGTTTTCTCTCCAAGCTGAGCATTAGCACCTCTGAAGTCTAAGTCCCTACCCCAAGCTTCCACGTGCTACATTTTGCAAGGATCATTTTGAGCACCTCTGGCTGAAATCTTAACCTGCTGGCTATGTTGAGTCCATCCCTTGTCTTTCATAGGTAGGATAAACACTGTTAATAGTTCTAAAAGCTTCCCCTGCTCACTTGCCCTTTCTAACATTTCCTGGTTTAATCATAAGAACAAAACCTGATTTTTAAATTGCTATTTTTTGCTCTGTGGCTTTCTCTTGTCTTCCTTTCAGAGTCTTGAAGAATAGCTTTAAATCCAAACCATCACTTAATGCCTGTTTACCCATTGGCTGCAGTTTTCTCTCTATGGCTCTGATCAGATCTGTTCCCAGGTCTAGAGTGTATCAAGCAAAGTGCTCAAAATATCCTTGTGGTTCTTATATTCAAGGCAATTCCCTTGCTTTTTGCTATCCTAATCAAATGTCCTTATTGGATTACGTGGTAGCATCCTCATAAGGAGGGGAATTTTGAACACATTCGTACACACAAGGAGAATGTCATGTGATGGTAAGACAGTGATCAGGGTGGTGCTTCCACAAGCCGAGAAATGACAAAGACTGCCAGCAAACCACCAGAAGCTAAGAGACACGCATAGAACAGATTCTTCCTCACAGCACTCAGAAGGAACAAAGTCTGCAGACACTTTGATTTCAGACTTCCAGAACTGTGAGATAATACATTTGTGTTATTTAAGCCAACCAATTTGTAGGACTTTGTTACAGCAGCCACAAGAAATTAATACAGGTCCATTACTTTGCAACCCTCCAAGCTGGGCAGTACCAAATTAGATCCTGAGTTACTAGAAGCAATATTACAAAAAGAAAAGAGTTAGAGACACATACTGGAGCCAGGTGTGTATCTAATATTCTTGTGTAAGGGGCACTAGGCTTGGGGTCAAGTTAAAACGATCCTGAATGAGCGCTTAGGGCTGTTCTAACTGGCAACCATCTGGTTCTGTGGGATTCATGTAGCTGGTCATAGACACTGGCTGGACTCCAGGGTCAGGGACATGACAGCAGCAAGTTGCTTTATCACCAGAGTACTGGCCTCAAGTCTGACATGTGAGCTTCAGGGTCAGGATGCCTTCCATCAGACCCATGAAGCAGGTGCCATGATGACAGAGAGAGGGAAGATCCCTGGGAGAGACTGATGACCCATCTCTGGGACTTCATATGCTTCCAAAATCTGCAAAACTCAGTATCCTCCTCTGTTAAAAAGAATACTGTTTTTAGCAAGCCTGACTAAGGGAGTTTGATCCAGTTGGTCAGGAAGGGATAGGATAAACAGAATATTGATTCCTGGCTTTAGGTTCTTGATACAAACTCTTCACAGGCAATGGATGGATTTATAATAGTTAGGGTTTGTTTTTAATAAACTCTAGATACTCTAAGCATAATACCCAGCACCAACTAGACACTCATCAAACACGGATCTGCTTCCCTTTGTCCTACACTCCCCAAGCATCCTTCTTATCTGATGTGGTGAGAGGGGATAGCTAAACAGTGTCCGACTGGCATCCTGCACTATCTAGTTCTCTGCTCCATTCTCAAGTGCAACTGGAGTCCCATTTCTTTGAGTTCAAGTGTTGGATCTCACTGAATTGGAAAACCAGGATGTGGATGCTCAGATTCCCCAATACCCTGATCTCTCAGAGCCCTGCCTGGGCTTGGATAGCCAGGCATTCACACTCATTCATGCATTCCTATCCTTTCACACACCCTCACTTTACCTGCATACACACTCCACTCACTTAAGGAAAGATGGTAACCTAAAGCTCAGACAAGAGGGGAAGCCCTTATGCTAAGGAGAGGTAGAGAACTCTTCTGTCTGATTCTTTAAATGTCACTGCAATTCTCTTGCACATCAGCAATGCAACTGTAGAGAAGCTCAGCATGGTGGGCTTCTATGCCTTTGAGGGCTGCAGTCCTGAAGTTTTCAGGAGAGTACAGTTTTAGACATTCTCCCACTGTCCCCATATGTTCCCTATTGCCCGTCAGGTCTCATGTTTCCAATTCTTAGTTCAGAAAATAGGACCCAGCAAGCTACCCTTTTATGGAGATTGTACCCCAGAGGGTGTCTCTAGAATCCCACCTACCCCAGGGAGTGTAGATCCATTGCATCCACCTTTCCTGGTCTAAAAGTCAAAAGCCACTGGGGAGCCATAGAGAATATCATAGTGAAGGAGGTTTCTCTGAGTTTCCTTCTCTCTCCAGCCACCTATTTAAGCGAGCTGCAGACACCCAGCTGTCCTGATTACTGTCTAGAGCCCTAGTGCTACCCAGTGGATGGTGTTCTTCCTTCTGCATTATCTGTTTTCTTCAGTGGAAAAGTCTGCCAAGACCTGTGATTTGTGTCACTTTTGTTTGGAGGCCATCGATTCTCCTTGCCTCACAGAGAGTATTTTATCTCCTTCCATCCAGTAGCCTGAGTTCCTGAGAGGCAACAAGTCAGGGACATGCCACCCTCTGTGATTTATGTGAAATCAGGATGACTTCTTATCACTGGGATCCCTAGTGCTTCTGTTTGCTTCTTCCTCCTGCATCTTCTCTTTTGTGCCTACATATTGGGCTGATTTTCTTCAAAGTTATAAAAATCACATGTGATAGGTCTTGTTGCACATTTTGTCAAATAGCTGTAGATTTTTTTCTCTCTTTTTCTCCCCACTCTGCCCACATGTATGTTTTCCTCTGTGTGGTTTTGTGCATTGTGCATGTGTGTGCACATTTACACATATACACACACATACTTGGGTCATTGCTTTTGTCTGTACTTTACATCTATGATTATATGCCTATTTATATTTACCAATTTTATCTCCTTGGAAGCGGTCTATGAAACTACGTATACATCAGCAAATTCAGGGAATAGAATAGAATTGCCCAATTTTGTTGTGTGTATATGGGAGGGGGGTTGCTGTTAAAAATAACTCTGTAACAAAAAAATAAATCTGATTTCTAACCATTCAACCCTGTAATAGGTTAAATGATAGCAAACCATTCATTGATTTTGTTTTTTAAAAAGAGTATTAAACAGAAACATGTACCAATTGAAAGAGCCAGACAATTCAATTGTAATTAGGAAAATAAAAGTGATGAGCCTGAACAATGCTGCCTTAGTTTTGGGGATAAGTGTTGAAAATGCCAACTACATAATAATGCAGTGTTTGTCTTCTTATTATTAAAGGCACCAGTATTAATCACCTCATTTTTGAAAGCCATGTACCAATTGAATGAAATACAAAACTCAGGAGATGGGTCTAACAGACATGCTTAAAAAAATACCCACATAAAAACAAAGACCCAAATATAAGAAAAACATATATCAAAAGAATATTTGAGTAAATTTATATCCATCACTCTACCGATCAAGGTACCAGTCCATCCTTTTATACATTCATCTACCCATCCATCCTTTCAGTAAATATGTTTTAAACTTTTACATGTTTTATGTGCTGTGCTACTAATATACACCCTAGAATGTATGGTTTAGATGCAAATGACTCCAGTGAAAATAACAATTCTTTCTTGTTTTGAGTTACTGTTGCCTAAACTTTCTCTGTGTGGCCAGAAAGAGAGAAATACTTAAATGATTGAAGAACAGCTGAAGACAGACAAACACATGCCAACATACCTTTTGTAGCCAGACGGACACAGTTGATTTTGGTCTCCTGTGAACAATAAAAATGAGGTGCCAATTAATTAGCTGTGAGTTACAAAAAGTTGATATATAAAGACAAATATTCATATATTTGCATATATATGCATCCATATGTATTTTTAATTATAATTTTAAATTTACCCTTTCCACTTTATTCGCCATTGGATCACCTTTTAATTCCATTTTTAAATTTTTTTTCTCAGGCTAGGTACATATGTTATTCAGTTCACTTCCTGGATTCTACTATCTCGTAAACCTCTTCCCCTGACAGAACAATTTTATAAACATATCAGATAATTCCTAGCACTCATCATCTTTCACAATAACACTCAGTAGGTACTTGTGGTATGCAGTGGGCTTTGTTCAGTTACATGAGTGAGCAGATGGAACAAGGACATCCTTGGGAAACTCTGTTACTAGCAATAATGCATCTACATGCATAGACTGAAGAGATACTGGCAATAGTCCAGTTGATATGAAATGTGTAAAACTCAAACTGCAAAGTTCATGTTCAGAAGTTACTTTTCCCCTGAGCTCTTTTGTGAGCCTCAAGTCTTCATACATAATTCGTGTAGAATAGAATCTTTGCTGGGTGAACTATCCAGTTGTTGATAGTTGTTTCCAAAGTAAAAAGGATCCATAAATATGTGATGTTGCTGGGTACGCAGTGGAGATAATGAAGGGTGTGCTTATGAAGAGAAGTATCTCTGCTCACTTTATTGGGATTCATCTCCCAGGAGGTCCCGGAGCCAGCTAAAAATTCCAGTTGACTAAATTGTACCCCCAACAATAGTCTGAATTCAGTGTAGCAATGAAAGTAAAATGCAAAGAATGCAAGTATGTGAGTTGCTAAAGCAAAAATCTCTCAATAATCCAATGCTTGTCTTTCTGTTGCTCATTCACAAAGAACCACTGCACCTTGAAGGCACTGGTGGCAATCAGGATAATAAAGGTTAGGAGGCCATAATAAAACCTATGGACTTCAGTGGCTAAAAATAGCAAAGGTTTATTTTCCATTCAAACTACATGTCCAATGTAGGTGTGTCGCTGGGTCTAAGGGGTGGGAGTGGAGGTGGTTGGGAGACACTCTGACCATTGTAACCCCTTAGAGATCATAGCTGGTTTGTCCATTTTAACCCAAGGGGAGAGAGTGCTAAAGAGTAAATTAAATGCTTTGAATCAGAAGTGACATTTTCACTTCTATGCATGTTTTATTGGCTAGAACCAGTCACATGGCCATGCCTAACTTTAGTGAGATGGGGAAATGGAATCCTCCATTGTATCCAGAAATAAAGAATACATGATAATGTCTATAGCAGATTCTATTCCATCTCGGTACACCTCTGAATGCTGGAAATAATCAATTCTATTAAGTCCAAGTATGACTCCCCATAATTAATCTCATTGTTATCCCCAATAGTCTTGCTTCTGTTCCTCAGAATGCACAGCAAGTCTGCTTTTGCTTGTGTAAAAAGATCTAGATACTGAAAGATGGTTCTTGGGATCACAAACATTCTTATTCATCAATTCCTCATATTATAAAAGTTCAAGTCTTTCAAGCTATCCTAGCTACTCCTTCTTGGAACTCCATTTTGTCCTCTTAATGTGCAATGACTAGAACACAAAACAGCAGTTTACATGTGCTCTTATTGATATATGATTACCTAGACTATCACTATCATCCTTACTTACATTGGGCTTCTATTAACATTGCCAACATCTTAGTGTTTCTCCATCTCCCCTAACCAAAAATAAAAATCTAGGTTATAAACCTGCTTCTAGGTCTATAGGTGTGGCTGTATTTTTGGAACCCGAGTACAGAGTCACATTTACCACTATGATTTCCATCTTCTTCAACTGATCTAAGTACTACAGCCCATCACCATTTTCTCCACAAGCTGTTTTTAGAAATCAATTTTTTTCTTTAATTTCATCCCCATCATTAATATAAGTAACAATCTGGATAATGCCAAGAGTAGAACCTTACAGCTTGTACTACATTCCTTCTTCTAGGTTGACATTCGTCTGATAATCCAAATCTGAACTAATTACTAATAGCCTAAATTGCTTATGCATTAAGCTTGAGAATAGCATCAAATTCCTTTTAGACAGTGATACGCTGTCTATTGCATTTCTCCAATCAGTGCAAAGACTGTCTTAAAGAAAGAAGGTTGGGTTGACATGACTTGTTCTTTGGAATAAGTGTTTTCTTCTTTGTAAATGCTGAAAGTGTCTCTCTTTAAAACAAACAATTATTTCATTTTATAAAGTAATAATTCAGAAATGTTAAAAAACATGACAAGTCATGGTTCAAATATATGAATCATTCATACAAAATCTTCATATAAAATTTGAAGCAGGTTACATTTCAATAGCAAGTTTTTTAAAAGAACATACCCAGAAGATGAAAATAAAGAAAAATGGCTGAGAAAAAAAGTAATAGTAAAGGATACTGCTCTAAATGTGATGTACAAAAAGCTTAAGTTACAAGTTAAATCTTCCATATGACAGTTAAGGGGACCAAACTCATTTCTGTTTTCATGTTTGGATAAAGCTTTTCAGCTTCTGTTGGCTTCCATTCCAAAACCACCATGCCATGTGCTTTGATTTAAGGAGCTTGAGATGGTTAAATAAAGTATGAAACCCAGAGCACTGAAGAAAACATGCAAATGATTGTGCAGTGTCACAATGACTATCATTGAAATTGTGTGGACTGGGAGAGGTACCAACACACATTAAATGGGTAGAATGATCTCCAACTTCATGGTAATACAGAAAAAAAGATTTTGAAATTAATATATTAGGAAACTTGCCAATTCTGTGCATGATTGTTGAATATAGCAGAGGACAAAGGTTTGATGAGGCTAATACTGCTGACAGTAGTTTATAAATATGTATCTTCACTTTAAAGAGATTCAGTTTTATCTATCTAGACATCTAAGGATCTTTTCTCAGGGAATAACCTCAAATACAGAAGAAGCTTCATATTCAAAGATGTTGGTTTCAGTGTTCTTTATAAAAGTGAAAATCATGAGCAAGGTATCTGCCTAACAACACAGGCATGGAAAAATAAAAAAAAAAGCTGTGGTCTCTCTTATTTAACACAGTACTGGAAATCCTAGCCAGGGCAATTAGGCAAGAGAAAAAAAATAAAGGGCATCCAAATGGAAAAGCAGAAAGTCAGATTGTCTCGGTTTTCACATGACATGACTTTACATACAGAAAAACCCAAAAACTTTACCAAAAAAAAAAACCCTCCTATAACTGCTAAGCAAATTCAGTAAATTTGCAGAATACAAAATCAACATACAAAAATCAGTAGTGTTTCTATACATAAACAATAAACTACCTAAAAAGAAATAGATAAGACCATCTCATTTACAATAGCCACCAAATATAATAAAATATCTAGGAATCAATTTAATCAAAGACCTCTACAAGAAAAAAACAAAAATACCAATGAAAGAAATTGGAAAGCATACAAGTAGAAAGATATCCAGGCTCATAGATTGGAATAATTAATACTGCTAAAATAATCATGCTATCCAAAGCAATCTATAGATTCAATGCAATCTACCAAAATACCAATGGAATTCATTATAGAAATAGAAGGAAGTCCTAAAATTTGTATAAAAACTCAAAAGACCCTAAATAGCCAAAGTAGTCCTGAGCAAAAAGAACAATGCTAGAGGCTTCACACTAACAGACTTTAAAACATACTATAACACTGTAGTAACAAAAACAGCATAGTTTTGCCATAAAAGCAGACATATAAATCAATGAAATAATATTTTTAAAAACCCCAAAATTAATGCACATATCTACAGTCAACTGATTTTTGAGAAAGTCACCAGGAATACTCACTGGGGAAAGGACAGTGACTTCAATAAGCTGTGCTGGGAAAATGGAATATCCATATTCAGAAGAATGAAACTAGGCCCCCGTCTACAAAAATCAACTCAAAATGAATCAGAGACCTAAATGTAAGACTTGAAACTATAAAACTACTTGAAGAAAACATAGGGGAAATGGTCTGAAACCAAACATATGACACTGATCTAGGAAAATATTTTATGAATAAGACCTCGAAAGCACAGGCAACAAAAGAAAAAAAATAAACATGTGGGATTATATAAAACTAAAAACTGATGTCAAAAAAGGAAACAATAAACAGAATAAAAAGGCAACCTATAGAATGGAAGGAAAATATTTGCAAATTGTTCACCCCACAAGGAATTAATATTCAGAATATACAAGGAATTCAAACAATTCAACAGCAAATAAAAATCCAACTTAAAAATGGGAAAATGATCTGAAAAGACATTTCTTAAAAGGAGATATACAAATGGCCAACAAATATATTTTTAAATGCTCAATATCACTAATCATCAGGGACATGCCAATTAAAACTATAGTGAGGTATCATGTCATCCTTGCTGGATAGCTATTATAAAAAAATAGTAATAACAAATGCTGGTGAGGATGTTGAGAAAAGGGAACTCTTATACATTGTTATTGGGAATGTAATGTAGTTCAGCCACTATGGAGGACAGTATAGAGGTTCCTCAAAAAAACTGCAAATAGAACTAATGTGATCCAGCAATCCGACTTCTGGGCATTTATCCAAATGAAGAGAAATCAATGTATTGAAGAGACATCTGCACTATGTTTATTGCAGCACTATTCATAATAGCCATGATAGGGAATCAAACTAGGTATCCAAAACCAGATGAATAAAGAAAATATGGTATATATGTAACATGGAGTAATATTCAGCCATAAAAAGAATAAAAGCCAGTCATTTGTGGAAACATAAATGGAACTGGAGGACATTACATTAAGGAAAACAAGCCGTGAACAGAAAGTTAAATACTTCGTGCTCTCACTCACATGTGAAAACTAAAATAAGTTGACCTCATAGAAGGAAAAGGCAAGACAGCAGATACTAGAGGTTAGAAAGGGAAGGGAGAGACAGGGAAAGATTTGTTAAATGAAACAAGATTATAGCAAGATAGAAGGAATAAGTTCTAGTGTTCCATAGCCCTGTAGGACGACTATAGTTAACAAAAATATATCATTTCAAATAGCTAGACAGAAGATACTGAATGTTCTCAACATAAAGAAATGGTAAATATTCAAGACGATGAATATGCCTTAGTCTGATCTCTATTCATTATATGTCTCAAAACAACACTAAGTACTCCATAAATATTTACAATTAGTATGCCTTAAACACATAAAAGGAAAAAAGTTACAAAAAGAAACCTGCGGGTTGTGTGTGGCACCTCATGCCTGTAATCCCAGTGCTTTGGGAGGCTGAGTCAGGTGGATCACAAGGTCAAGAGATCGAGATCATCCTGGCCAACATGGTAAACCCCATCTCTACTAAAAATACAAAAATTAGCTGGGTGTGGTGGCAGGCACCTGTAATCCCAGGTGAGGACTAATATCCAGAATCTATAAGAAACTTGAACAAATCAGCAAGAAAAAAACAACCACATTAAAGAGTGGGCAAAGGACATAAACAGACATTTCGCAAAAGATGTATAAGTGGCCAACAAACATATGAAAGAATGCTCAACACTGTTAATCACCAGAGAAATGCAAATCAAAATAACAAGATACCATCTCACACTAGTCAGAATGGCTATTACTAAAAAGTCAAAAAATAACAGATGTTGGCAAGGTTGCACAGAAAAGGGATTGAACTGTTGATGAGATTGTAAATTAGTGCAGTGGTTTATTCTGTCTTCTCATGTACACTGTGTCATTTGTGAGAAATTTTTAACTTTCTTTAGAATAATCTCCCTTTCACAGTTTTGTGCAGGAAAGTGAGCCATTTCTTAAAATCACCCCTTCAGCCCCATACATTTTAAAGTCTGTTTTCTATTATCTAGACTGTATATATGATTATGCTTGTGTCTTCCTGACTGACAAACATGATACCGACACGTTTGTTTTCTCCTAAATTCCTGACAACTTTAATTCCATGACCAATTTGTCTCTGCTGGTCAGAATTAGGTACAGAATAAGAAAGCCCTGAGTCACACTCTTGACCTTCTGAGTGACTGGATTGTCAGCAAGCAAATCAGGTCTATTCTGGACACTCTGATATCTAACACAGGAGAGGTCTGGCCAGTGTGCCTATGTCCAAAGTTCCCAGTCATTTCAACAAAAGGAAACGAGCACTTTCTTTCTTCTCAGATTATATAAGGCTTTGCAGAATGGAAAAAAAATGGCATATTTTCTATTTGCTCTCTACTATACCCTAATTCAAGTTTATAATATATTCTGGGACAGTGCAACATAATTTCATTTCCTTATCATTTTAACTTCACTCACACTCCACTTCTCTCTCCAGACTAAAATCTGCATACAGGCATAAATCACCCTGGGGTAGAATGTCATGTCCTTATTGTTGTGCTCTGTTGAGAAATGCTTCTACCCAAGGCTCTGCCAGTATAGCAATATTGGGCAACTCTCTGTCCTTTTCCGTGGCTCAATTTCCCCATCAATCAAATGACAGAGAATGGGGTAGAAATGACCACTTTATTGGAGTAGGCAGGCCACTCTACAAAGGTTGCTTCCAGAGCTCAATGCTAAGTCTGGTTTTAGCTACTGGCAGTACCCCTTCACTTTCAGACTCTGTCTTCTTGATACTACTTTATAATATCTAACTTCATGCAAATAATTCTATTTATTTATTTTGGTAGGCTATTACCTACCTTATTATTCAAAACGCCTCACACCTGTATCTACTTATAACCTCCATTTTTACACTAGGTCAAGTCTGATTCATCTAACCATCCATCCATCCATCCATCCATCCTTCAATTATTTACCAAAATTTTAGAATGCCTCTTCAATTGAGGAATTCACAGTGGAACTGTCCAGGGCATCAAATGTCTCATAGCTGCTGTTTATCATCCAGAAAGACTTTAGTTAAGCTGCTAACCTGATCAAGAAGCCCTAGGTACATGGCTACTGTCTGGTAGGGGAATTTCTGGCCCCATCCCCCAGCCTTGTGGAAGGAGCCCGACTCCTGATAAGGAAAGCCCTTCCCCCGCAAGGAGTCCACATGGAAAGTGCTTAACTCCCTTATGTGACTCAGCACAACGACCCCGGCTGAAGGAACTCCAGCTCCCTTCCGCCTAGCAACCACCTAACCAATCACCACCTGCCCCTTCAGCTCCCGCCCAGCAGACTTCCTGCCTAGAACCTG
>PVKP010053074.1:0-12125 GCA_004027715.1 Plecturocebus donacophilus | reverse complement strand
CTTTGCCTACACCTATGTCCTGAATGGTTTTGCCTAGATTTTCTTCTAGGGTTTTTATGGTGTTAGGTCTTATGTTTAAGTCTTTAATCCATCTGGAGTTAATTTTAGTGTAAGGTGTCAGGTAGGGGTCCAGTTTCTGTTTTCTGCACATGGCTAGCCAGTTTTCCCAACACCATTTATTAAACAGGGACTCCTTTCCATGAGACGCAAGGAGAGATCTAAAATTGACACCCTATCATCAAAATTGAAAGAGCTAGAGGAGCAAGATCAAAAAAACTCAAAACCTAGCAGAAGACAAGAGATAACTAAGATCAGAGCAGAACTGAAGGAGATAGAGATACAAAAAACCCTTCAAAAAATCAATAAATCCAAGAGCTGGTTTTTCGAAAAGATCAACAAAATAGACAGACCACTAGCCAGATTAATAAAAAAGAAAAGAGAGAATAACCAAATAGATGCAATAAAGAATTTAGAACTCTTAAGTAAAACATCATAATAGTGTCATCTGGACATGTGGTAAGCAGTATATATGTATGATTGTAGTTAAGAAAAAGTACAGGTTCTTCAATCAGACATTTCTAGGCATGTTTCTTGATCTCTCTGCGCCCTAGTTTCCTCCCCTGCAAACTAGGAAAAATTGTATCTTTTTTTATAGATTGTTCTAAGACATCTATGAAATAAAGTATAGTAACTCTTAGCATACTGCCTGATACTTAGTGAAGGCTCAAAAAGTTAGCTTCCATTATTACTACTTGGAATATCTGCCATCTGTAGCTTGTGAACATTGAGAGTTTTTTAGTTTTTGGTGGTGCTTTAAAAAAATAGTTTATAGGCTGGGCGCGGTGGCTCACGCCTGTAATCCCAGCACTTTGGGAGGCTGAGGCAGGCAGATCACAAGGTCAAGAGATCGAGACCATTGTGGCCAATGTGGTGAAATCCCGTCTCTACTAAAAGTACAAAAATTAGCTGGGCATGGTGGCGCATGCTTATAGTCCCAGCTACTGGGGGGCTGAGGCAGGAGAATCGCTTGAAACCAGGAGGTGAAGGTTGCAGTGAGCTGAGATCGTGCCACTGCACTCCAGCCTGGTGACAGAGCAAGACTTCATCTCAAAAAAAAAAAAGTTTATAGAGGCTAGGCTGTCTTTTTCTCTTTCCTTCAATCGCTCTAGTATGCCAGGCTCCTCAGTTCTCTGAATTGATACATCTACTCTTCTCTTGGCCTAGAGAACACTCTTTTCTGCCATGCTTTGCTTCTTTAACACCTACTTATCTTTCAGGTCTCTTCCTATTTCTTTCATTTTTAAATTTTTATTTTAAGAATTTCTAAATATATACAAAGGTAGAGAGTATGGTGAATCCATCATTATTTCTATGTATACATTACACACCATTAATAGCTGTAAGGATTTGATCTCTTGAAAAATCAAAAAAAGTTTTCTTGAAATCCCAGTAAATACCTTTTATTTTTTTTCTTCATATCACATTAACACAATTTGCAATTGTGTATATAATGTCTCTTGTCTCCATTAGTTTATAAGTTTTATAAAAGCTTGAGTTTTGTCTGTTTTCTTTATTGTGACATATCCAATGTCTCATACAGTGCCTGAAACATGATAGACTCTCAAATATGAAAGGAATGAATTATTTAATAACTGAAAAGGTTGCTAAGGGGTATGAAAAGATGAGCATTTGATGAAAACTTTTTGAAAAAGATTGGTAAGAGTGACTTAGGCAGTTTTATATTAAAAGGATAGGTACCGTTTTCGGCTCAGATTCATATGTTTATTAAGCAACTTTGTGCTCTTAATTTGTTTTTTCAAGGTAAGCTTCTGTGTAAAGCAAATTCAGTGACCTCCTGACGAGAATATTAGTTGAGTTTATAAGAGATTGTCCATAGTAAATAACTAAATTACCTTTGAGGGGATCACTCTTGCATAAGGTAAAAAGATTCCTTGAAGTGCTGGTCTGAGAGATCAAGCACCCTGATGACTCTGTAGAAAACAGCATCTTGGAGCCTTTACCCAGCCATCAGCCTACTCCTTGTTACTATAGATTCATTTGATTAAATTTAAGAAAACTGTTTTTGTCTTCAAATTGCTATCTCCTCCTAATTTTTTTTTTTATACTGTTTTGAACCAGTAACCATGGTTACTTGTAGAGGCTCCTTGGGAGCTTTAAAAACATCAGTCAGTTTCACAGCTGGAAGCAGAGTGATCTAGATAAAAGCATAAGAAAAAAGCTTATTGAGGTTTTTTTTCCACCCTGTTATAACAGTTCTTTCATTAGGGAGCACTTTGTATAAAATGAAATGTTCTCTGTTCCCACTGAAGTAGACATTTTAATTTAAATTAACAGTAAGGTAGCACCTGGTTCCTTTTTAAAGTCTAGAAAAGGGAGATAATACTAATACTCATCTGTCCTTCACCTGAATCCATTCTGTCTCTGTCCCCTTCTTTTTTGTTTCCATTTTCTTACCATCTTTCTGGGCCAATGGTGAGTGATAGAAGATACTAACATTTGGGATTCAAGATGGATGAAGTCGTGAAGTTGTAGCTTTGAATTAATAAGGGAAAAAGGAGTTAAGTAGCAATAAAAACTTGATACAGTGGTACCAGGAGTTTATTTGCCAGGATCAAGAAGAGTCAAGGACTGGCTCTTGTCAGAGGGCCACAGTAAGTGATTTGTTAGAAGTCAAGCTTGGCAGCAATCACTGTCTTGATGGATGGCACTATTGAGAGGGGAAAGGAAACCTGTATCTATTAAACTCTTTACAGAAAAGCTTGCCAACCCTCATCGAGATAGACTGGATCAGTCTACCTTGGACCAGATATAAGAATGGTTATATTGCGGAGAAAGCATACTCTTAGGTTATACTGCTTGTGGATATTAGTATAGCAGTGGCATAAAAGGAGGGTGCTGGGGATTTGGATGACAGTAGTGGGTCTTCTGGGCCTTTCTTTATCGAAAGTCTAAACCCTGCCTGTGAAAGGAAACTCCAAAGGTAAACATTGAATATTTATTTTTTTTACACATTTCTTTGCCATTTTCTATTCCTACATGTATACCTATGTCCATACTCTCACATGGATTTACTATAATTCTGTTGCTCATTCATATACTTACATAAATGTGAACTTACACAAGTATCTTAATTGGAAATGACCTTGAAGATCACATGTTTCAACATCCTTAATTTACAGGTGGCAAAAACTAAGTCCCTTACAAGTTATATGCCCAGTATCACAAAAGCAGGTTAGTGGCAAGTCTTGGGAGTAAAACCCTGGTTCTTTGAATTCCTGTTGTCATGCATGCAGGTATTCACATATGAAGTCTGCCCTATAAGGCCTCACCCAATATATATCTTAAGCTTTAGCCTTTCTTAGAAAACTTAAAAAGCTGAAGAGGAGAGAAGCATTAAATCTAGATTCTTCTAACTTTACTACTGATTATCTTTGCAATTTTTAGGAAGTGCATGCCCCCTTCTTTGATAAACAGAAATAAAAATCTAGAAGATAAATTAGGATCGTAAAGATTACTGTGGACTAAGATCTCGATATTTGCCTCATTTCCTGATCCTTGTCCACAGTGTAATTTATATAAAGGAAATGTACAGTTATTTAAGTAAGCAGTGCTAGATTCACAATTCCTAAGTATAGTAATTTTTAAGGGAAACATTGAAGAATCCAGAATTCATGTTGTTGTAAATATGTTACATAAACTTGTTTAAATGATTTTCTTTTGTGAATTCAATAAATGGTAATTTGTAATTTATAATAACGCATGCTTAAATTATGATTTCGTAACTTAATGAAAAAAAACTTTAAGAAAATTAGATATCGTTCAACTGAAAAGGCAAGGAGAATATACCAGAAATTATAGCCATTTTGTTTTCATGTTCCTGATGCGGGTATTGCTGTCACAATTGGGGTAGAGTCATTATTTTTCTTAAATTCAGGATTTGAAAGGTCTTTGCCTTTATTGCATCGGAACATAATCACAGAATTTCTTCTTGCTGGTTCCCTGGGTATCCCCTTTAGACAGGAGAATCCTAGGAGAAATCTGCACAAAAGATGTACATTGGAAACTAAACTACAAGAGCAGATGTTGGTATCCTTTTGGTTTGTTGTGCTATCCTTAGCATCAGTATTACTTGCCTGTTTTTAATTAACCTCTAAAGAATTGTGTAATTGTTACTTCTTTCCTTCTCTGTGATAAGTCAGGCCTTTCGGCTTTCTTTCCTCTTGCATTTGAAAAGCATTTTAATTTTATTCTTAGAAATACAAATAATGAACAAATTAATTTTGTAGTTCAACATACTTAACCAATCTTAATTATAAAGTCAGATGTGATGAGACTGTTTCTCTTTTAAAATACATGATTGGTCTTTAATCTTTCAAAAATTTAAGCCATTATAGTAATGCAATTGCTTATACTTAGTTTTGTGTTTTTATTAAAGTCTTACCTTTAAATGGATTGTCTCATTGAAGAAAATGAAGTGGGCCAAATGTTTGTTTAACTTTGGAATTCTAAATAAATGTTTTCCTTATAGTTGTTTTATTAGAATTGGGATTGACATTTATGTACTAATAATGGTTTGGTTGTCACTTATCTGGAGCTCTGATTTACCAGAACAGTTTAATTATCTAAGCCAGTATTTTTCAGTTCTTCAAAACCATGTTTCTATTTGATAGTTGTAAAATCACCTCTTCCTCTTTTCTATTGTTTGAAATTTAAAATAAATATACCATAACTTTTTTTTTTCTTTTTTTGAGATGGAGTCTCACTCTTTTGCCCAGACTGGAGTGCAGTGGAGTGATCTCGGCTCACTGCAGCCTCCGTCTCCTGTGTTCAAGCGATTCTTCTGCCTCAGCCTCCTGAGTAGCTGGGACTACTGGTGCGCACCACCATGCCCGGCATATTTTTGTATTTTTAGTAGAGACAGGGTTTCACCATATTGGCCACACTGGTCTCTAACTCCTGATCTTGTGATCTGCCTGCCTTGCTTCCCAAATTGCTGGGATTATAGGCTGAACCACGGCACCCGGCCAACATAACTAGTTTTTAAAAAAATCAAAAGAATTAGGTACAAAGTACTGCTTTGTTTTCAAACTTATCAGCATACTTCCAATGTTTTGAATTCTATTTAAATTTACAAAACAGAAGTTTCTTACATGAGTTTCATGGACCACTTCAGAGGCTCATTAAACTCTCCTGAAACTATATATAAAATTTTGTCCATGTGGGAATTCTTTTGAGATGGATTATCTGTAGCTTTATTGGAGTCTTGACACTTTCCATCACCTAAACAATGTTAAAAACTATTTTTATAGGACCTCTGAAGTATCATACTTTCCAAAAGAATATTTAAGATAAATTTGCTTTGCTTTCTAGAGTCACTGAATCATAGAATTTTGGTGTAGCCAGCCTCCATTTTTACAGATGACACAAGTCGTGATTTACCCAGTGATATTGTAGTTTAATCCCTGTCAAATTAGCAGGGAACCCAACGAGGCTCTTTTGGTGTCCTAATTGATTTCTTAGGGCCTTTTTAGCCTTTTACCCTTTATACAGAGGTTATTGAGCTTTCAACTTGGCAAGCAGATATTAGTATTTGAATACAAAGCTTTTACGGGCACAATAGAAATCTCTGATAATTTGCCTCAATTATTTCATGAAGTGTTAACGTGATACTGTGTCACCTCTTTGCTGTATATAGTGTATGTTCTTACACTGTATATGGAAGCCCCTGTATTTGCAGAGGAAAATCTATCTTTGACAGCGTCTATGTTGAGGTAGACTTTGAGATCATGAAATTTCAGACTGTAGGAATCTCAGACCTGTGAGCATTTCATTTATTCATTTAACAAAGATTTATTGTGTGCCTGCTTATGGAGATGTGGGTTTTACTGGTTTGGGGATACCCAAAGAGCCCCATTGTGTCCCCTGCTAATTTGACAAGGATTAAACTACAATATCATTGGGTAAATCACAACTTGTGCCATCTGTAAAAATTGAGGCTGGCTCCACAAGATTCTATGATTAAGTGATTCTAGAAAGCAAAGCAAATTTATATTATAGAATACTTGTGGAAAATACTGTGTTTATTTAATAATATTGGTTTAGTTAATATTGGGAAATGTTTTTCTTTCTTATTACTTAATCTAAGGAATACAATGACATACAGTAATACTGACAGCAGTTCTTATAAAATAGTCTTTAGCATAATAGTCTCACAGAGTTATGAAATTCTCAGACTACTAGGAATTAAAGAAATCTCCTAATTTAAATATAGAACCAAAGCCTAAAAAAACCCCTTTGTTTTATTTACCATTTTGTACCATTTGATGAGATTTAACTATCTGGCTTAAGTTAGTGATTTTTAAAATGTTTTGATTTAGAGGTTATGTTTCACATTGTAAACCTAGATCCTGAATTTTCATATTTAGTTATATAAGATGGCATACTTACAAGTGCAAAGCCTACAGCAAATTAATTGAGAGTATTCTTAAATTTAAAATTTAGTCATTTTTGTGTATGCATGATGATTTCAAAATAAGGATTTCATGATTCAATGTGCTATTACATTTCTACAATATTCATTTTAACTGGTATGCTTGAGGTTCATGAACTGTGAGGTTTTATGTGTGTCTTTCCAATCCCCATTAATCTGTTTGGCTTTTCAAACTGGAACAAGATTCTTCAGTATTCTAAGTCCTATTTTAAGATTCTTTAGCCAGTTCAGCTCATGTAAAGAAATCATCCAAAAGGAACATTAACAGTGTAATAGTTATATTGTGTTTGTTTTTACACACTGTGCTTTTGTGTTTTTACTTTATATGCTTAGGGTATGTAATTGATTTCCAAGGGTCAATATGTGATGAACAGTGTTTTACCTATGGGAAGTAGGATTCAGTTGGTATAGGAACCTCAATTATACGTCCTTCCTCTTTGTTCCCATGAATAGTATCCTGAATTCATAAACTTACAATGTTTCCATGTTATTTCAGTTTTCTCTTTTCCCAACTAAAGCACCCTCAAATCCTTGAGAACAGAGACATCGGCTAAATCAACTTTGAATCCTCAGAATATAGCACACAGCAGACAGGCAAATATTTTTTAAATGAATGATTCAGTTGTGAGACATGAGGCCTTATCTTTGATCATCTATAGTCACTAAACAAGATTTTAAACTGGGAAATACTGTGTTGGCCAGTGGTTATCTAGAAAACTATAATCAACAGGAGTATGTTCATGTTTGTGGCAGGGGCTGGGGCTGGGGAAGATTTTCAGGAAATGGTTCAGTGATCGTAGGTGCTGGAGAGTCTGAAATCTGTAGCAGGCTAGCAGGCTGGAGACCCAGGGAGGGGTTGATGCAGCTTGATTCTGAAGGCAGTCTTAAGGCAGAATTCCTTTTTCCTTGGGCCATCTCAGTCTTTTTCTCTTGAAAGCCTTCAACTGATTCCTTAAGGCCCACTCATATTATGAGAGATAATCTGCTTTATTCAAGTTTACTGATTTAAATGTGAATCTCATCTAAAGTATACCTTCTCCCAGACATCTAAGCTGGTGTTTGACCAGATGTCTGGGTACAATGGCTTAGTTAAGTTGATACGTAAAATTAACCAAGTAAGTGATTAATTTCAGTGGGAAAATTCAGCATTCTCATAGATGAAATTAGCTATAAAAAATTGCAATTAATATAAAGAATAGTAACAAGTTAGAAACATTCATAGCTATGGCCAGGAATATATTACTATATTGGAATCTTTAAGGGCAGAGTGGAAAAAAATGAAAGCATATGAACTATTATTATATAACATATGAATCAGGAAATTGTAAAGGAGAAATGATCAGAATGGGGTGAACTTACAAGAGTATTCTTAAAGGATGTGAATTTTGATAAAAATTTGAAGAAAGTATACATGCTATGCATATATATGGAGTTGGCAGAGAAGCCTTATAAGTGGAGTACCACAGACCTTATGAGAGGCTTGGGGAAGGAAGGACAGGGAGAAATTGATGGAGAGCCTTGCATATACATTTTACATTTGTTTAGCTAGAGAATTAAAAAAAATCTTCTAGACGTTAATCAGGAAGGAAGAGATTAAATGAAAACATTTATTTAAAAATTTTATTTTTTAGTTAAAAAAATTGTTTTAGATTCAATGGACACACGTGCAGTTTTGTTACATATGTTGCATAACTCTGGGGTTTGGGCTTCTATTGAACTCATCACCCAGATTCTCAAGATAGTACCCAATTGGTAGTTAAAAAATAAAAAACATTTCTTAAAGATAATAGTTTTGCATGTATGATGGACTAGAGTGGTTGCTAAGTGCAAGCACAGGAGACGAGGACCTGGACAAAGATTTATAAATAGAAACAAAATCCAAATAGAGAATTCATATTTCTCAGAGATTGCTGAGAGAATTGACAGAACTTTGTGATTTAATGCTGGCGACAAACACAAGAGAGGATATGTTAATTTTGCCTAAGTTGTCAGTCTAGTATTGTAAGCATTATGTTGTTAATTTTGACAGTGATATGGATTTATGAGGGTATCAGAGTTAGGCCCTTATAGATAGGATTTTTAAAAGCTTTGTTTACACAGTGGGGCAAATAGGGAAGCAGAAAGTCCCACAAGTTGGAGGCTTAGCTATGGCTTAAATGTACTACATGTTTTTTTCCCTAAACTATTAATTTGGAGTATCTTATAACTTATATACGACCCTTTTACCTTTTTATTATGTATGATTAATCTTTTTTATTTTTTTGAGACTGAGTCTCATTCAGTTGCCCAGGATGGAGTGCAGTGGCATGATCTTGGCTCACTGAAACTTCCGCCTCCTGGTTCAAGTGATTCTCATGCCTCAGCCTCCCGAGTAGCTGGAATTACAGGCATGAGCCACCATGCCCGGCTGATTTTTTTGTATTTTTGTAGAGATGGGGTTTTACCATGTTGGCCAGGCTGGTCTCAAACTCCTGACCTCAGGTAATCCACCCACCTCGGCCTCCCAAAATACTGGGATTACAGGTGTGAGCCCAGCCGATTAATCATTTTTATGTGTCTTGGCCATAGTCCTATTATATGAATCAGAGCCCCAGTGATTTATATAATAGTCCTATTATATATATCAGAGCCCTGTAGCTTTAGTTTTATAATTTCCTTTTATCACTTACTCCCCATTCCCTTAATTTAGTCTGTCAGTCTCAAAAGTTCATCAAAGTATTGGGCACTTCTTGGATACAGCATCGAGATTATGCTTTTTTTGTTGTTTTTAAGACAGAGTCTGGCTCTGTCGCCCAGGCTGGAGCTCAGTGATGGTGCGATCTTGGCTCGCTGCAGCCTCTGCCTTCTTGGCTCAAGCAATCCTATTGCCTCAGTCTCCTGAGTAGCTGGTACTACAGGCATGTGCCACCACACCCTGCTAATTTTTTGCATTTTTTTTTTTATAGAGATGGGGTCTTGTGGTGTTGTCCAGACTGATCTCAAACTCCTGAGCTCAAGTGATCTGCACACCTCGGCCTCCCAAAGTGCTGGGATTACAGGCTTCAGCTACCCCACCTGTCTGCATTGAAATGGTTATCTGTTTTTATTTCTTATTCATTGTTCTTTATTTTATTGTTATTTATACTCTGTATGCCTTCATTTTCCTTACTTTATTTGCCCATAGTCCTAACAGTGGCATTAGTTGGGATATTCCTTGGGCCAGAGACATACATTCTTACTGTTGTCACTGTGCTTGAGCCCACATCTTCTTGCTTTCTTTCCAGTTAGGAGTTTCTTTCAGTGATAGTATTTATTCCTGTGCTTGTTTCTTAAGCCGTGTTCTAATTTCCATCCTCCAAACCTTGTTGTCTCTTGCTGTTATTACTCTCATAGTAATATCTTCTTTGGATTGCATTCATAGCAACTTATATGTATAGAATGTGAATTACTGAAATAAAACTATTGTTTACCTCACAATATTCTGTACCCCAGTTTTCATCAAGTCAAACTGATTTTCTCTGCAAGTGGTTTTTGTTTTCAAGGTTTCAGTACATTATTATCTTACAGTATAGAAATATTATCTAGTAGTGTAAAGATTTCTCACTTAAAAAATTACTAGAAAAACAGAATGTTTAAAATATGCATGCAGTTTACATGGGAAGCTTTACACAGTTCTGTAGTTTTAGTTTTCTTTTAGATGCTGTTCACTTATAAGAGTTAATGAGTCAGTGAAACTACATTTTTAACAATTCCTGGAGAAAAGGATTTAATAAATCTTTAACATCTTCCATTTTGTTTTGTTTTTGTTTTTGTTTTGAGTTAGAGCATCACTCTAGGCTAAAGTGTTACCTAGGCTAGAATACAATGGTGCAATCAAAACCCATCGTAGCCTCCAATTCCTGGACTCAAGCAATCCTCCCACTTCAGTCTTCCAAATAGCTGGCACTACAAATGTGTACCACCATGCCCAGCTAATTTTTTAAAAAGCTTTTTAGAGGTGGGTTCTCACTATGTGGACCAGGCTGGTCTCGAACTCCTGGCTGCAAGCTGTCCTCCTACCTCAGCCTCCCCAAAGTGCTGGGGTTATAGCCATGAGCCACTGCATCTGGTCAGATCCATAACATCTTAATGTCACATCTTTTTCTGACAGTTTATTGATTGGGATTCCTCTAGAGATGGAATTCCTCAGAGATGGAAATCTCTAGAGGAATCCCAATCAATAAAAAAAAAAGCTGTTTTCTTTGGAAAACAGCTTTTCCTCCCTTCTTTCTTTACCCGAGATCAGAATACAAGAATTCCTTCCTTATCAGGTAGATTAATCTTGGTTAGAATTAGTATGTCTTCACCATTTAATTTTTTGTTACTTCTTAAAAAATATTATAATTAAAATTTAGGAAGAACACTGGAACTTAATGTAGCTGTCAGAGATATTAACTACAATTTGCTGACAAGTCAGGTGATTGAGGAAGAATAGCAACAAGAAATTGGATTGTTAAGCAGTAAAGTTTAACAAGTTTAAAGGCAGGGTCTCACTCTGACACCCAGGTTGGAGCGCAGTGGTGCAATCTCAGGTCACCACAGCCTCAACTTCCCAGGCCCAAGCAGTTCTCCCACCTCAGCCTCCCCAGTAGCTAGGACTACAGGGGTGCGCTACCATACCTGGCTAACTTTTGCATTTTTTGTAGAGACAGGGTCTCACAATGTAGCCCAGGCTGGTCTAAAACTCCTAAGTTCAAGCCGTCTGCCTGCCTCGGCCTGTCTAAGTGCTGGGATTACAAGCCTGTGCCACTGTGCCTGGCAACAGTAAAGTTTAAAAAAATCAACTCTAAATTCTTTTCTAAATTATGTAGTAACTAGCACTTTCTTTTTATTTTATTTTATTTTATTGTTTTTAGAAAAAGAGAGAAAAGGAGAAAGAAAGAAACAGCAAAAGAAAGAAAAAAAGAATGAAAGAGAAAGAAAGAGGAAGAGAAAGAGGGAGAGAGAATGGGATTCTTGTTTTATTGCCCAGGCTAGAATACAGTCTAAAAATGGGTATTAAAAACCTCTTTTATGCCAATAATTGTGCTTAATAATGGAGACAGGAAGGAATAGGGAATGAAAATAACAAATAAGCATCCAACCAATATTTTATTTAAACCTGTGAAATGCTATGCAATAGCTGGGGAGTGATTTACTTCCAATTATGTGGTCACTTTTAAAATAGGTATAATATGATACTGAGAAAAATGTATGTTTTGTGGATTTGTGGGAGGAGAGTTCTGTAAATATTTGTTAAGTCTAGTTGTTCCAGGTCTGAGTTCAAGTCCTGGATATCCTTGTTAATCTTCTATCTCGTTGATCTGTGTAATATTGACAGTGTAATGTTAAAGTCTCCCACTATTATTGTGTGGGAGTAAGTCTCTTTGTAAGTCATTAAGAACTTGCCCTATGTATCTGGGTGCTCCTGTAATGGGTGCGTATATATTTAGTATCGTTAGCTCTTCTTGTTGCATTGATCCTTTCGTCACCATGTAATGTCCCTCTTTGTTTCTTATGGTCTTTGTTGTTTTAAAGTCTGTTTTATCAGAGACGAAAATCGCAGCTTCTGGTAATGCTAGCTGGCTGTTTTGCCCATGAGTTGATGTAGATTCTT
>PVKP010053073.1:0-12128 GCA_004027715.1 Plecturocebus donacophilus | reverse complement strand
AAAAAAAAAAAAAAAAAAAAAAAAAAAAAAACCGGATTTGAACTCAGACCTGGAACAAGCAAATTTAATAAATATTTACAGAACCTACCACCCCATATCCACAAAACATATATTTTTTTCAATATTATATCATATCTATTCTAAAAGTGATCATATAATAGGAAATAAATCACTTTTTAGTAATTGCATAAGCATTTCATAGATTTAAATGAAATCCTGAGCAAGAGCAAGATTCTCATTCTCTCTCCCTCTTTTTCTTTCATTCTTTTTTCTCTTTTATTCTACTTTCTTTCTCTTAAAAAAAAAAAACTTCCCCTCTCTCTCTTTCTTTCTCTCTTTTATTCTTAAAAAAAAATAATAAAAAATAAATAAAGGCAAGTAACAAGATTTTTTTAAATGTGTTTAATATCTTAAAAAATCATTTTGATTACTTTGAAAATATCAATTATTTTAAAATTATTGTTTTCCCAGACATTAGACCATAATAAATTCAGAACTGCATATACTTAATGATATTTCTGTCTCTATGTCTGCCAGGGTTATCTCAAATCCAAATTAATTAATGGAATTCTAAAGATTTTAGCATATTTTTTTTCTTAAGTTACTCTCCAAGTTTGTGAGCAGAAAGACAAATGTACTCTGAAAGGCCTTATAATTTCAAGATATTAAGCCCAAGAAAGAACGTGGAACAGAAGATTATGAGGAGAGGAGATATGTGGACATTATTTTCTTTTCTCTGTAAACCGTAGATGATCCATCATGTTCTTTTTCAGGGTTGTGACCCCTGAAAAAGAAGGTATGGAATAAGGGGAAGATTTGCTATAGTGTTCTTTCCTCTTAACCTCAACTTTCTCCAAGCTGTTTGTACTCTCTCAGTCTCCTGAACCAAATGGAGGTACTTACATTTTCTCAATGGCCCTTTGTAAACCGAAGAGAGAGGGAGCATAGCTGTGACGTTCAAGATGTCCACAGACAACGGGGCAGCATGTCCTGTGAGGCCTTCTTAGTTTTTGTCAAACATATGAGTAATTATCACACTAGTACTTCAAGTTCAGATCAGTTGAAGGGTACAGTGATTTGGAATATTCTTCTCACCAGGATCCAAAAATGATTACTTTCAAAGTTCTGGCATACACAATCCATGAATGAAGCAGACCGATAATGAGACTGTGTCAACTGGAGAGACATATAGCTACTTACACATTTACTTTACAGCTGTTTTTGAAATAGTCATTTCCATATTAAATTATACCATTGGCTTTCAGTTTGTGTCTTACTCAGGGGAATCAGAATTCCTCCCTCTAAATCATTTCTTGGGAGATGTCCCTTCAAGGAAGGCACACACATCATGGGTTTCATGATGGTAAACTCCAGAAATACATCTTAAGTTCCCCTCTGTCCTCCCACATACTCCCAGGAAACCTCTTTTTCTCGTGGTATACTTCTATTTTCTTTCCTCCCTTTCGCCACTCCACTTTAACTTCCTCCCATTTTCCCACCTAGCTCTGTCATAGTCTATAGCATTTGCCTGAGTACACTAACTTTAGAAGATGTAGCATGTCCTCGACAGCTGGTTGTAGAAGTCATAGACCAAGAGAAACGAAGTCCTCAGCAGAGCTTAATGCCAATTCTAGGCCTTGGAGGAGACTTGATTGGGCATTTGGGAAGGCAGTTAGTTTACAGGAAGCTGAATGCAAATTAAATAACCCAATCCTTAATTAGCTTACTGTTTAAAATATTGTATTAATCCAGATATTGTCATTTTTCTGAAGCTAGAACATCCCTATTTTCTGCCCGCAAGAGCCTCATTTTATTTGTATTGTCCTGTGGGGTTACTCCGTGGTTCAGATTGCCCTTACTCTTGTTAAGATAGGGCTAAACTGTTGATGATCCACGTGCATAGGAAGCATGATGGAGTCTTAATTTTCTGCACTAGTTCATCTGTTAATGAAGAATTGAATGCTCTCTTTTGATCCATTGAAAATCAAGCAAAAGTATTTTCACTTTGCACAGGGAAACACACAGCAAGGGGCAGCTCTTCAATAAAAAGAGGTGTGAGGTAAAGTGTGAGACAGCTTCCCAAGATGTACAAACAAACTAATTATCCTGACTTGTATAATTTTCCTTCAACCTCTTATCCAGCTGGGGGTCCAAGTTCTCAGGTGGAGACTAATCTAATTTCCCTTTCACCAGACAAGACTGAAATCAATCTTCCTATGTCTGGCTAACTGTTCATCACACCTCATTTTACTCAAATGAAATATTCTAGAAAATCACTAATTTCTTCTTTTCTAAGGAGGTGTGCCACCATGGTTTATTTTAGCCCAGGTGAGTGAGATTTACCTGATTCAGGTGGGATTTTCAACGCTAAAGGGGAAATTATGAAATTCTCAAACCAAGAGTTAAGTGGTTTAATGATTTGTTTTTATGGTAGGTGATTGCAGTTGGTTTTTCAGACAAAATTCAAATTGGAAGACCAAAGGTATCTGATTAGCACCAGCATTCTAATGATGAGGATGTGAATCAATTGTGTAATATGCAAAGGGTAAAGAACACAGAGGAGCTGTAGAATGTCTATATCATTCAGTCTCTTACATCCTTTGCTGTAATCAGTCATTTTCAGAACCAACAATTTATTTATGCCTTGTGCTTTTCTTGCTTGTCTGAATAAAAACGATGTACTTAACATATACTTTATCAATTTCAGACTTTCACAGGAAATTCGGAAAAATCTGTCATTGAGGCTACGTATAATCAAACTTTGTATACTCTATAAAGTGATGGTATTTTCTCAAGTTCTGCACTAATTCCTCTTTCTCCTAACATATTCCTTTAAAATTATTTCTCTTCCCATTTTTCCTCTCTCTTATGAGAAGTTAGGATCCAAAATTATGCTTTGCTCTTTACTGTGTTATTTTAAATGCCAAAAGAACTAGTTTCTCTGTTGTGACTATGTGCATTCACATGATCACTGGACTGAAAATTGAAATGCTAGATGGGGCTGACTGTTTAAACACTGTTCATTCAGAGTAATCTCCTTTCTTCTGAAGGGCAAGCCCATGGAAAGACAGTCTTTTTGGAGGTAGAGAGACATTACTCTGTGCAACTCAGCTCATGTTTATCCTTAGCATAAAGATTGCTTAGAGTTAGCTCCCTGACAGTGAGTGACAGCTAATGTCAGAAGTTCAGAAGGAGGTACAGAAAGATAACATAAAGGAATAAATTGAATTACAGTTTAACTTTTACAGAGAAAAAAGTGTCATATGTGCAGGATATCTCCAGGAAAGAGAGATAGGTTTAGTTGTGTTTTATGTTAAGTCTAACATTTTTATTCTATTAAAGTAAAAATATATTTGCTCAATTAGTATGTATTTTTTGAGTATTTCCTCTTTCCCTGCACTTGGCCAGCTACTTTACGGGTACAAAAGAAGAGAAGATGTATTGTTTGACCTCATGAGGGAAAGGAAAAATAATTAATACACTTAAACAATATTAACAATATAATAGAAGTGAATCACTGAAGTCTGAAGTAGTATAGAATATGTCATTAATGAATTAATTCAATACATATTATTGAACACTTCAGTTGTGCCCATTAATTAGTTTAATTTAATTTTGAGCAATGTAGTTCTATTTGGCCTTCATGACCATTATATGTTTATTTAAAATTTTACATGGAAGATTAACTTTATTTGGGTCTATGTGGATCCAGGTAGACCTGGATCAGGTAGAGTGGTGAAACAGTGTTGCATTAACAATTATGGAGAACTTCAAATGTGTTCAGTATACTGACAATCACTTTCCCTAGATAGCATCGCTTAATCATAACAACCATGCAAGATAGGTTTTTTAATTAATGAGGAAAATAAAGTTAGTACCAAAAGTATAAGACTGTATTGTGATTTTGACTTAATGTTTCCACATCTAAACTTGATTTTTCTTTTTTTAAACTTTTTTTTAATTATTATACTTTAAGTTCTGAGTACATGTACAGAATGTGCAGGTTTGTTACATAGGTATACACGTGCCATGGTGGTTTGCTGCATACATCACTCTGTCATCTATATTAGGTATTTCTCCTAATGTTATCCCTCACCTATTCCCCCACCCCTCTGTACCTTCCCTAGTCCCCAACCCAGCAATAGGCCCCAGTGTGTGATGTTCCCCTCCCTGTGTCCATGTGTTCTCATTGTTCAACACCCAAATTCTCACCTAAATTTGGAATGAGAACACCAAAAGTTCTCACTCACTCATTGTGAGTGAGAGCATATGGTGTTTGGTTTTCTGTCCTTTGGTCAGTTTGCTACGAATGATGGTTTCCAGCTTTATCCATTTCTCTACAAAGGACATGAACTCATCCTTTTTTATGGCTGCATAGTATTCTGTGGTGTATGTATGCCACATTTTCTTTATCCAGTCTATCATTGATGGTCATTTGGGTTGGTTCCAAGTCTTTGCTATTGTGAACAGTGCTGAAATAAACATATGTGTACATGTGTCTTTATAGTAGAATGATTTATAATCCTTTGGGTATGTACCCAGTAATGGGATTGCTGGGTCAAATGCTATTTCTAGTTCTAGATCCTTGAGGAATCATCACACTGTCTTCCACAATGGTTGAACTAATTTACACTCCCACCAACAGTGTAAAAGTGTTCGTATTTCTCCACATCCTCTCCAGCATCTGTTGTCTACTGATCTTTTAAAGATCGCCATTCTAACTAGGTGTGAGATGGTATCTCAATGTTGTTTTCATTGGCATTTCTCTAATGACGAGTGATGATGAGCTTTTTTTCATATGTTTATTGGCTGCATAAATGTCTTCTTTTGAGAAGTGTGTGTTCATATTGTTCGCCTGCTTTTTGATCAGGTTGTTTTTTTCTTGTAACAGAACTTTCCACACAGGAAAGCAAAGACATAAGCAAAAACATACAGACTCACTGATGAGTGGTGTGCAGTGCTGATGGGGCATACATGGAGAAAGAAAAGCCAGGTTGATCAGGTTATAGAAAGATAAGCAGTGTTCAGCATTTTTTCTTGATTGGCTTAATTTCAAGGAACACAAATTGACTCAGTCTGTTTTAAGATGAAGATAATATGTTATAAAGATGTATATAGTCAGGAGATAGAGAGTCAGCCATGAAAAAGACCATGATTGGCACTTTAGTATCTATATTGTGTAGGTTTCTAATAATCTTTTTTCCTCTGTCTAATGATGAATTTATTTTGGTTGGTCAAACTGCTGAGTCTTCACAAATTTAGCTTGAAGACTTATTGTGGCTATTCCATTCCATTATAAGTCATTAATTTTCAATTCAGTCCATTGCTAGGGGTTAAAAAGTTAGTATTTCCTATTCAGATTACTTAGTAAATTGCATTAACTCAATTTATCATTTTATAACAGAAAGTATCACAAGCATATTAGTTATATTTCAATTAGGAGATGAAACTCACACAACAATTAGAAATAAAATGTTTAAAATAACTAATTATTAACTATGGCTTTATGTCAGTGAAAATAGTGGAGAAAGAATTGTTGAAAATTTAACCATATGTAAGAGAAAAAAAAAAAAACTTGAGAAGTTGTCAGAAATTCTTTACAGAATTCTGGAAATTTGTAAAAGGCTTGCACTAACCAGGGAGTGTTTATTTTTAAAAGTACTGACATATTCTTGAAAATCTAGGTACACAAGTGAATGTGTAGGCCTTTGGATATGTGCATGAAAGACCTGAGAAGACCCTTAGGCTCTCAATTCAGAATGACCTGCCTGCTCTGCCCAAGCAGTAAGTGAAAGCTAAGGCAGGGTTGCAGACTGTCAGGCCGAGTGCTTAAGGCATGCTCTTTATTGGTTGAAAGAATTTAAGGAAATTTCTCTCTTCTTATTGTTTAGCTGATTCCTAAATAACCAGTTAGAGACTTCAGTGACCACATATGCCAAATAATATTGAATTTATAGAATTAGTTTCAGTAAACCAACATCTACTACAACAAGCAGCAACAACAGTAAACTCTGAAGAGGAGCAGACTTGATTTCCAGAGTCGCCACATTTTAGATTATTTAAAATGTGTGTGTGTGTAACAAAATTCCAAATCTAATTTCAATAAAAAAATAAGACATGCAAAGAAATTTTTGTAAAAATGTCCAATGCTCAAAAAAACAAACAAAAAATCAATAGACACTGTCCCTGAGAAAGCTGAGATCCTGACCTTTTATTGTGCTTTAAATCAGCTACATAAAATATATTCAAAAGTTAAATGAAATCCTGTTCTAAAAACCATGCTCTAAAGCAAAGTAAGTGAACAATGTCTCACCAATTAAATAGTGTCAATAAAGAGATAATTTATAAAAATGAACCAAACATAAATTCTAGAGATAAAAATACAACAAAGGAAATGAAAATTCACTGGAGGGGATCAAATGCAGGATTTAACAGAAAAGAGAATCAGTGTGTTTGAAGATTGGTCTATTGAGATGCTCTAGTCTGGGAATCATATGGAAAAAAAATAAATGAAGAAAAATAAACAGAGCTTCAGGGGCTGTGGGAGACCATCGAGTGTACCACCTTATGCATAATGGGAGTTCCAGAAAGAAGAGAGAGAGAAAAAGGAACAAAAATAGTATTTGAAATGTGATAGCCAATGTAGATTAGTATCTTTCTTAAAAATCAAATTTTGAAAGCTTTGAATTCATTTATAGGACAAATTCAAGGGATCCATACCTAGCCTCACTATAGTCAAACTCCCAGAAAGAGAAGGAAAACAGCAAGAGAGAAGGAACTAATCTCATTCAAAGCATCATCAATAAGATTAACAGCTGGTTTGTCTCCAGAACAACACAGGTACAAAATGGCAGTGGAACACAATACTTACAGTGCTAATAAACCAAAAAGTTGTCAACTAAAAATTTCAAACAAAAAGACTATTCTTTAAAAATGAGGTAGAAATTAAGATATTCCCAGATTAAAAAACCAACAAACAAAAAAACTTGAGATAATCTATTGCTTGCAGACCTGCTCTGAAAGAAAGCCAAAAGGAGTACGTCAAGCTGAAATGGAAGGACACTAGAAAGCAATTTAAATTCACACAAAGAATTAAAGGGCACCAGCAAAAATAGCTTTTTAAATAAATATAATACAATATAGATGTATTTTTTGTTTTTAAATGTTTCTTGTATCTGATTTAAAAGACACCAAAATAAAGCAATATTTATAAATCTGTGTTAATGGGCACATCATATATAAGAATATGATTTGTGATAACACTCTAAAGGAGAGAGGAAACGGAGCTATACAGGAGATAAGTTTTATGTTATTGATATTAAGTTGGTATTAACCTGAATGAGATTACTATAAATTAAGTTGTTAATTATAATCCCTAAGACAACAACTAGAAAACTAAAAAAGATATAGTAAATTAAATAAGAATATTAAAATGTTACAATAGAAGTATCTATCTAACATGAAACAGGACAATAATGGAGAAAGAGATGACAACAAAAATCTATAATATCTACAGAAAACAAATAGCAATATGGTAGATGTAGAGCCTACCTTACAAATAATTACATTATATGTATATAGTGTTTTAAATTTCAAGTTAAAAGGCAAATATTAGTAGAAGGAATAAAAAGCATGATTTCAAATATATGCTCTCTAGGTCATGGTACAGTGAGGCCCTCTACATTGCACTTCCAGACAGATCTCTAGGCGGCTGACGTTCCTATTGACCTGGATGGCCTGAGTCACCCATCCTTCCTTTGTAGAGATGTGGTGAAGCAGGGTCCTCTCCACTCTATGCTCAGGAAGATCTCCAGACATCTGAAGCACCCGCTCACCTGGATAACCAGCTGAATCGCCCACCCTTCCTCTGAAGAGAATGTAGTATATTCGGGCCCTCTACACTCTACACTTACCCATATTTCCAGGCATCTGGAGCACACACTTTTCTGAGTAGGAGTTTAGCATTCCCTATACCATGCAGAGAACTTGGGGCCAACGTGTTCGTCATCTCCATGCCTAGACACACCTCTGGGGCACTTGGTTGCTCCCTACTGTGTCCCCCTTCATTCTGGTGCTTGTATTTGCCATCTGGGGCTGTAAGCAGGACTGTCTAGTGCAGACCTGCCCATTTTGCCGCCAACCCTTGGATGAGCAGACATCTCAGACCACTGTGTCCTTTATGGATAAGCCCAATTCCTGAGGCAACAGAGAGCTTCCAGTAAACAAGGACCAAGTATATGACCATCCACATCAGCTATAGATGGCTCTTACTTATAAGTACCATCTACAGGCCTGTAGATCAAACCACACAGTTAAATATAAAAGCTGCCAACAGAATTACACAGGGATATAGAAACAAAGCCAAAAAAACCCTATCCGGCATTCTCTACAGTCACAGTGTAGAGACAGTCTACATTCTCCCACCCCGTGGGGAGCAGGGAAAGAGAAAGAAAAAAATTCAATCTTCATTTAATACATGCACAAATTTAGAAATGCCAGCATCTCCAGATGAGGAGAAATCAGCACAAGAATCTGGCACCATGAAAAATTTGAATGTTGTGATACCATCAAAGGATCACACTAGCCCTCCAGCAATGACTCCTAACCAAAATGAAAATTCAGAAATGACAGAGAAAGAATTCAAAGTGTAGATTGCAAAGAAACTCATCAAGAGCTAAGACAAGGTTGAAAATCCACACAAAGAAACTTCTAAATTAATTTATAAAATAGGAAGAGATAAACGTCTTTTTTTTAACTCTTTTTTTAATTTTTATTATATTTTAAGTTTTGGGGTATATGTGCAGATCATGCAGGTTTGTTACATAGGAATACACGTGCCATGGTGGTTTGTTACATAGGAATACACGTGCCATGGTGGTTTGCTACATCCATCCCCTCATCATCTACATTAGGTATTTCTCCTAATATTATGCCTTCCCAATCCCCCCACCCCCTGCTGTTCCTCCCGTACCCCCCCTAACCCCTGACAGGCCCCAGTGTGTGATGTTCCCCTCCCTGTGTCCATGAGTTCTCATTGTACAACACCCACTTATGAATTAGGACATGTGTTTGTTTTTCTCTTTTTGTGTCAGTTTGCTGAGAATGATGGTTTCATGTCCCTGCAAAGGACATGAACTCATCCTTTTTTATGGGTGCATAGTATTCCATGGTATATATGTGCCACATTTTTTTTTTTAATCCAGTCTATCACTGATGGGCATCTGGGTTGGTTCCAGGTCTTTGCTACCATAGACAGTGCCACAAAAACCATATAAGTGCATGTGTCTTTATAACAGAATGATTTATAATCCTTTGGTTATATACCCAGTAATGGGATTCTTGGGTCAAATGGTATTTCCAGTTCTAGATCCTTGAGGAATCACCACACTGTATTCCACAATGGTTTAACTAATTTACACTCCTACCACATCCTCTACAGCATCTATTTTCTCCTGATTTTTTAATGATCACCATTCTAACTGGCATGAGATGATATCCCAATGTGGTTTTGATTTGCATTTCTCTAATGATGAGTGATGATAAGCTTTTTTTCAGATGTTGGTTGGCTGCATAAATATCTTCTTTTGAAAAGCATCTGTTCATATCCTTCACCCACTTTTTGATTGGGTTTTTTTTTTCTTGTTAATTTGTTAAAGTTCTTTGTAGATTCTGGTTTTTATCCCTTGGTCAGATGGATAGATTGCAAAAATTTTTTCCCATTCTTTTGGGTGCCAGTTCACTCTAATGATAGTTTCTTTTGCTCTGCAGAAGGTCTTAAGTTTAATTAGATCCATTTGTCTATTTTGGATTTTGTTGCCATTGCTATTGGTGTTTTAGTCATGAAGACCTTGCCTATGCCTGTGTCCTAAATGCTATTGCCCAGGTGTTCTTCTAGGGTTTTTATGGTGTTATGTCTTATGTTTAAATCTTTAATCCATCTGGAGTTAATTTTTGTATAAGGTATAAGGAAGGGATCCAGTTTCAGCTTTCTGCATATGGCTAGCCTATTTTCCCAACACCATTTATTAAATAGGGAATCCTTTCCCCATTGGTTGTTTTTGTCATGTTTGTCAAAGAGCAGATGGTTGTAGATGTGTGACATTACTTCTGAGACTTCTGTTCTGTTCCATTGGTCTATATCTCTGTTTTGGTACCAGTACTGTGCTGTTTTGATTACTGTAGCCTTGTATTATAGTTTGAAAACATCATTCTCAGCAAACTGACATAAGAACAGAAAATCAAACACCCCATGTTCTCACTCATAGTTGGGTGTTGAACAATGAGAACAAGTGGACACAGGGAGGGGAGCATCACACATTGGGGTCTGTTGGTGGGGGCTAGGTGAGGGTCAGTAGGGGGTAGGAAGGTTCGGGAGGGATAACATGGGGAGAAATGCCAGATATAGGTGAGGGGGAGCTGGAGGCAGCAAACCACATTGCCATGTATGTACCTGTGCAATAATCCTGCATGAGCTGAACATGTGCCCTAAAGTATAATTAAAAAAAAGAAAAAAAAGTTTGAAGTCAGGTAGCATGAAGCCTCCAGTTTTTTTGTTTGTTTGTTTTGTTTTGTTTTTTTTTGGTTAGGATTGTCTTGGCTATGCAGGCACTTTTTTGGTTCCAAATGAAGTTTAAGATTTTAAGAAGAAAGTCAATGGTAGCTTGATGGGGATAGCATTGAATCTATAAGTTACTTTGGGAAATATGGCCATTTTCATGATATTGATTCTTCCTAACCATGAGCATGGAATGTTCTTCTATCTGTTGTGTCCTCTCTTATTTCGTTGTAGTTCTCCCTGAAGAGGTCCTTCACATCCCTTGTTAGTTGTATTCCTAGGTATTTTATTCTCTTTGTAGTAATTGTGAGTGGGAGTTCACTCATGATTTGACTCTCTGTCTATTATTGGTGTATAAAAATGCTTGTGATTTTGGGGCATTGCTTTTGTATCCTGAGACTTTGCTGAAGTTGCTTATCAGCTTAAGGAGATTTTGGGCTGAGACGATGGGGTCTTCTAAATATACAATCATGTTGTCTGCAAATAGAGACAACTTGACTTCCTATTTTCCTAATTAAATACCTTTTATTTCTTTTTCTTGCCTGATGGCCCTGGCCACAACTTCCAATACTATGTTGAATAGGAGAGATGAGAGAGGGCATTCTTGTCTTGTGCCAGTTTTCAAAGGGAATGCTTCCAGTTATTGCCCCTTCTGTATGATATTGGCTGTGGGTTTGTCATAAATAGCTTTTATTATTTTGATATATATTTCATTGATACCTAGTTTATTGAGAGATTTTAGCATAAAGGGCTGTTGAATTTTTTTCAAAGGCCTTCTCTGCATCTATTGAGATATTCATGTGGTTTTTGTCTTTGGTTCTGTATATATGTTGGATTACATTTATAGATTTGCATATGTTGAACTAGCCTTGCATCCCAGGGATGAAGTTGACTTGATGGTGGTGGATAAGCTTTTTGATGTGCTGTTGGATTTTATTTTATTTTATTGAGGATTTTCGCATCAATGTTCATTATGCATATTGGCCTGAAATTTTCTTTTTTAGTTGTGTCTCTGCCAGATTTTGGTATCAGGATGATGTTGGTCTCATAAAATGAGTTAGGGAGGATTCCCTCTTTTTGTATTGTTTGGAATAGTTTCAGAAGGAATGGTACCAGCTCCTCTTTGTATGTCTGGTAGAATTTGGCTGTGAACCTTCTGGTCCTGGACTTTTTTTGGTTAGTAGGCTATTACTTGTTGCCTCAATTTTAGACCTTGTTATTGGTCTATTCAGGGATTCAACTTCTTCCTGGTTTAGTCTTGGGAGGGTGCGTCCAGGATTTATCCATTTCTTTTAGATTTATAGGTCTATGTTCATAGAGGTGTTTGCAATAGTCTCTAATAGTAGTTTGTAGTAATCTCTAATGGTTGTTTGTATTTCTGTGGGATTGGTGGTGATGTCCCCTTTATCATTTTTTATTGCATCTATTTGATTTTTATCTCTTTTTTTTATTAGTCTGGCTAGCAGTCTATTTTGTTGATATTTTCAAAAAACAAAGTCCTGGATTTATTGATTTTTGAAGTTTTTTTGTGTATCTTCTTCAGTTCTGTTCTGATATTATCTATTTCTTGTCT
>PVKP010053072.1:0-12129 GCA_004027715.1 Plecturocebus donacophilus | reverse complement strand
AATGGTTGAACTAATTTACACTCCCACCAACAGTGTAAAAGTGTTTCTATTTCTCCACATCCTCTCCAGCATCTGTTGCCTCCAGATTTTTAATGATCGCCATTCTAACTGGCGTGAGATGGTAACTCAATGTGGTTTTAATTTGCATTTCTCTAATGACTAGTGATGATGAGCATTTTTTCATATGTTTGTTGGCCTTATATATGTCTTCTTTTGAAAAGTATCTGTTCATATCCTTTACCCACTTTCAAATGTGTTTGTTTTTTTTTTTTCTTGTAAATCTGTTTTAATTCTTTGTAGATTCTACATATTAGCCCTTTGTCAGATGGGTAGATTACAAAAAATTTTTCCCATTCTGTTGGTTGCTGGTTCACTCTAATGATTGTTTCTTTTGCTGTGCAGAAGCTCTGGAGTTTAATTGGATCCCATTTGTCTATTTTGGCTTTTGTTGCCAGTGCTTTTGGTGTTTTGGTCATGAAGTCCTTGCCTATGCCTATGTCCTGAATGGTTTTGCCTAGGTTTTTTTTTTCTAGGGTTTTTATGGTGTTAGGTCTTATGTTTAAGTCTTTAATCCATCTGGAGTTAATTTTAGTGTAAGGTGTCAGGAAGGGGTCCAGTTTCTGCTTTCTACACATGGCTAGACAGTGTTCCCAACACCATTTATTAAACAGGGAATCTTTTCCCCATTGCTTGTTTTTGTCAAGTTTGTCAAAGATCAGATGGTCGTAGATATGTGACATTGCTTCCGAGGCCTCTGTTCTGTTCCATTGGTTTATATCTCTGTTTTGGTACCTGTACCATGCTGTTTTGATTACTGTAGCCGTGTAGTATAGTTTGAAGTCAGGTAGCTTGATGCCTCCAGCTTTGCTCTTTTTGCTTAGAGTTGACTTGGCTATGCGGGCTCTCTTTTGGTTCCATATGAAGTTTAAGGTGGTTTTTTCCAGTTCTGTGAAGAGGGTCATAGGTAGCTTGATGCGGATAGCATTGAATCTATAAATTACTTTGGGCAATATGGCCATTTTCACAATATTGATTCTTCCTAACCATGAGCATGGAATATTTCTCCATCTGTCTGTGTCCTCTCTATTTCGTTGAGCAGTGGTTTGTAGTTCTCCTTGAAGAGGTCCTTTACATCCTTTGTTAGTTGTATTTCTAGGTATTTTATTCTCTTTGCAGCAATTGTGAATGGCAATTTGCTCTTGATTTGGCTCTCTTTAAGTCTGTTATTGGTGTATAGGAATGCTTGTGATTTCTGCACACTGATTTTATATCCAGAGACTTTGCTGAAGTTGCCTATCAGTTTCAGGAGATTTTGGGCTGAGACAATGGGGTCTTCTAAATATACAATCATGTCATCTACAAATAGAGACAATTTGACTTCCTCCTTTCCTAATTGAATACCGTTTATTTCTTTTTCTTGCCTGATTGCTCTGGCTAGAACTTCCAATACTATATTGAATAGGAGTGGTGAGAGAGGGCATCCTTGTCTAGTGCCAGATTTCAAAGGGAATGCTTCCAGTTTTTTGCCCATTAAGTATGATATTGGCTGTGGGTTTGTCATAAATAGCTTTTATTATTTTGAGATATGTTCCATCGATACCTAGTTTATTGAGAGTTTTTAGCATAAAGTGCTGTTGAATTTTGTCAAACACCTTCTCTGCATCTATTGAGATAATCATGTGATTTTTGTCTTTGGTTCTGTTTATGTGGTGGATTACGTTTATAGACTTGCGTATGTTGAATCAGCCTTGCATCCCTGGGGTGAAGCCTACTTGATCGTGATGGATAAGCTTTTTGATGTGCTGTTGCAATCAGTTTGCCAGTATTTTATTGAAGATTTTTGCATCTTTGTTCATCGTGGATATTGGCCTGAAGTTTCCTTGTTGAGTCTCTGTCGGGTTTTGGTGTCAGGATGATGTTGGTCTCATAAAATGATTTGAGAAGGATTCCCTCTTTTTGGATTGTTTGGAATAGTTTCAGAAGGAATGGTACCAGCTCCTCTTTGTATGTCTGGAGAATTCAGCTGTGAACCCATCTGGACGTGGGCTTTTTTTGGTTGGTAGGCTATTAATTGCTGCCTCAACTTCAGCCCTTGTTGTAGGTCTATTCAGGGTTTTGACTTCTTCCTGGTTTAGGTTTGGGAGGGTGCGAGTGTCCAGGAATTTATCCATTTCTTCCAGGTTTATTGGTTTATGTGCATAGAGTTGTTTGTAGTAATCTCTGATGGTAGTTTGTATTTCTGTGGAATCAGTGATATCCCCTTTATCGTTTTTTATTGCATCTATTTGATTCTTCTAGTGGTCTGTCTATTTTGTTGATTTTTTCAGAAGACCAGCTCCTGGATTTGTTAATTTTTTGAAGGGTTTTTTGTGTCTCTGTCTCCTTCAGTTCTGCGCTGGTCTTAGTTATTTCTTGTCTTCTGCTAGATTTTGAGTTTTTTTGATCTTGCTCCTCTAGCTCTTTCAATTTTTGATGATAGGGTGTTGATTTTAGATCTTTCCTTGCTTCTAATATGAGCATTTAATGCTATAAATTTTCCTCTAGACACTGCTTTAAATGTGTCCCCGAGATTCTGGTATGTTATGTCTTCATTCTCGTTGGTTTTGAAGAACATCTTTATTTCTGCCTTCATTTCATTTTTTATCCAGTCAACAATCAAGAGCCAGTTGTTCATTTTCCATGAAGTTGTGTGGTTACAAGTTAGTTTCTTAATCCTGAGTTCTAATTTGATTGCATTGTGGTCTGAGAGACTGTTTGTTATGATTTTGTTCTTTTGCATTTGCTGAGGAGTGATTTACTTCCAATTATGTGGTCAATTTTAGAGTAGGTGTGATGTGGTGCTGAGAAGAACGTATATTCTGTGGATTTGGGGTGGAGAGTTCTGTAAATGCCTATTAGCAGTGTACTTGTAATTTATTATCAGATCAAGTTAACCCAATGAAAATAAAGAAATTCCTTGCTTTTGTGTAACATTTTTGCTGGATTTAATAATAGACTTTCAAGGTAATGTGATGGGGTGATTCAGGCTATGCTGTCCTAAAATATGACACCTTAACATAGTGAAGAGAACAGTGGAAGCAGGAAGGTTACTATACTTTCTTTCCTCCCTACCATTCTCCCTTGGATGAGGCCATGATAGGTTCATTGCCTGATGTGCATGGCTAGTCAATACACTGACACTGGGAGGCAGCAGGGAAAGAAGTTTAGTGGTGGAGTTACCAAATGAGATTGGAGGAAACCTCAGATCCGTCTCCTCAAGGAATTTGGGCATGGGTTTTTAAGGGTTGTGGTGTGGGCTGAAGTGTGGGTAGTATTGATTGGTGGTCTTGGCACGGAGAGGTGGAGAAGTTGTATTCTTGTGCTGACACTGTTTCCCTGTGGGAGTCTTCAAACTGGTTGCTGGAATTTGGTCTGAAAAACATCTTAAGTGAGCCTTAACAAAAGCCTTATGATTCTGATGCTGTCTGTGGGAACAAGGGGACTGCAAATAAATTCTTAAAGAATCTTATGACCCTAATGTCAGAAATCCTATAGATGGGAACAGTGGGGATGCAAATGGATCATATCTAGTGCTAAGTGACTTTTAACCTGAAGGAAGTGGGCCTGATTTTCCTTTTTTTTTTGTGGTCTCCCTGTGTTGTCCTGGCTGGAGTACAGTGACGTAATCATAGCTCACTGTAACCTTGAACTCCTAGGCTCAAGTGATCCTCCTGCTTCGGCATCCCCAGCAGGTGGGACTACTGGTGTGTACCACTATACTCATCTAATTTTTCATTTTCTTTAAAATTAAAGCTGGATGCAGTGGCTCACACCTGTAATCCCAGCACTTTGGGAGGCTGAGGTGGGTGGATTCACTTGAGGTCAGGAGTTTGAGACCAGCCTGGCCAACATGGTGAAACCTTGTCTCTACCAAAAATACAAAAATTAACTGGGTGTGATAGTGGGTGTCTATAATCCCAGTTACTCAGGAGGCTGAGACAGGAGGATTGCTTGAACCTGGGAGGCGAAGGTTGCCGTAAGCTGAGATTGCACCACTGCACTGTAGTCTGGGTGACAGAGTGAGACTCTATCTCAAAAAAAAAATTTTTTTTTTATTTTTGTAGAGACAGGTTTGCTATGTTGCCAGGGCTGGTCTTGAACTCATAGGCTCAAGCAATTCTCTTGCCTTGGCCTCCCAAAGTGCTGGAATTATAGGTGGGAGATACCACACCTGGCCCAGCCTGATTAATACTTAATTATAACTATATTTCTGTCCAGAACCTGACATGCAATTCTTATAAATCTTCTGGCAATGGTGGCAATAAAACTGTCAAAGGTGTTTGAACAAGAGCAACTCCATCTTAAGTATGAGCTGGGTGAAATGAGGCTGAGACCCTACTACTGAGCTGCATTCCCAGATAGTTAAGGCATTCGAAGTCACAGGATGAGATAGATTCACACAAGATACAGGTAATAAAGACCTTGCTGATAAAATAGGATGCAGTAAAGAAGCTGGCTAAATCCTACCAAAACCAAGATGGTGACAAGAGTGACCTCTAGTAGTCCTCAGTGCTGCACTCCCACCAGCACCTTGACAGTTTACAAATGCCATAGCAATGCCAGGAAGTTACCCTATATGGTCTGAAAAGGGGAGGCATGAATGATCCACCCTTTGTTTAGTATATAATAAGAAATAACCATAAAAATGGACAACCAGCAGCCCTTAGGGCTACTCTGCCTATAAGGTAGCCATTCTCTTACTCCTTTATTTCTTAATAAACTTGCTTTCACCTTACTCTATGAACTTGCCTCAAATTCTTTCTTGCGTGAGACCCAAGAACCCTCACACAAGCGTCCAACCCTTTTTGGAGTCTGGTCCAGATCCAGACTCCAAAAGAGAAGTTTCTGATAACAAAACCTAATTTTAAGTAGGATTTTATGACCTTCCTCTGAAGCAGGTCTTAAGACCCTCATGTGAGAGGTACCATCTTTATATCTGAAAGAGAGAAATATTTTTATCTCTGAGGGTAAAGGGTCACAGGGAGGACACTGAATAAACAGTCCTTGCCAATTTTCCCCAGTTTATTACCATTAGATTATATTCTTTGCCCCGTATTTCTCCATGACTGTCCACTGTTCATCAAACCTAACATAAAAACGAATAGATGTGAATGTTTCTTTGGGCTTTTATTTCCTTATGAAGGCTCCTGTGTCTGCTTTTCTCTTGTTAACCTGTCTTTTGTTATAGGGGCCTCAGCCATGAACCTAGAATGGGTGAGGTAAAGTTGTTTTTCCTCCCTTACAAAGGATAGTTGCTACTAGTTTTGAAAAGTGTGGGTAACTTTGTGCTTATATGATAGCTTTTTTCTCTTAACTCAAATTATGCCTTACCTTTAAAAAGTATCTTGTAAAAAAACAAGAGGCCATTCTGACATGTTTTACTTGCCTGTGATTAAGAAGCAAAATATTTCACAATTTGAAACAAATACCTGAGTAGTAGAATCAATCATTCCATTTCATGTGTTTGAAACAATTCTGTAATATCCTTGAGATATAGGAGCTAAGGGAAAACTTTTACTTCCCCCTTTGAAGGTTCACTGAAAAATCAACTTGCAAAAGGAGATTAATAAGAGGAAAGGCATATGAACTTATCAACATGCACACAGGGGAGAACCACAGAGTGACTAACTCCAACCTTCCAGTGGGGCACAGAAGCTTATATACCATCTTGAGGTTACAGAAAGATTGGGGGCTTGGATTGTGGCAAAACAGGTTATGGGACAGAAGAAGAGGAGGCCTGGCTAGCAAAGGTGGTCTTGTTGTATAGATGAAACCTCACAGGTAGTAGTCCTCAGAGAGAATAGATGCTAAATGTTTCTTTCAGATCTTTAAATGTGTCAGTCTCAGTTAATCTTTTCTGGTTCTGGTCAAGGCAAGGCCTGAGAGAAAACTTGGTGTGTCAATGCAGATTTTCTTTACAGATGTAAATCTCCCCAATAAAAGACACTTTTTGGAGTGCTACTTCTGTTTGCAGGCCCTCTGAATAGCCATCTCAAAATAGTATATTTTGGGGTAAAATATTTTGATTTCTTTCAGCAATGTCTATGAAAAAGCATGGAAAAATTGTGGGATGGTCAATTAGCAAAAATTAGCCGTACTAGGGGGTTGAAGGAGGAATGGTTAGTTACTGCTAATGGGTACAGGATTTCTTTTCGTTTTTTTTTGGGATGGAATCTGGCTCTGTCGCCCAAACCTCTGCGTCCAGAGTTCAAGAGATTTTTCCTGCCTCAGCCTCCCTAGTAGCTGGGATTACAGGCATGCGCCAGCACACCTAATTTTTGTATTTTAAGTAGAGACAGGTTTCACCATTATGGCCTCAATCTCTTGACCTTGTGATCTACCTGCCTCGGCCTTCCAAAGTGCTGGGACTACAGGTGTGAGCCACTGTGCCCAGCCTAGCATTTCTTTTTGGGAAGATGAAAATGTTCTAAAATTGTATTTGGTGGTGGTTGCACAGCTCTGAAAGCAACACTAAAAATTGTTTAGTTGTATAAAGAGGTGAATGTATAGTATGTAAATTATATCTCAATAAAGCTGTTAAAAGCATTAGCCATAGGATAAAACCTGATGCTAGAGAGGTGACAGTACCGTCTATACCATTATACATTGCTTGTGGCCATGTAAGAGGATGGTATATTCCCGAACAGCAGGTTGGGTACTGTAAACAAAAAATAACATTTGGAGGTTCCCCAGCCATCTGAATGGACTTCCTACTCTGAGCCAGGACCCTCTAAATGTAAACTGAAAGACTGTTTGAGACCATGATGGGAAGTAGGGGTTGGACATGCCTCATTATACCCCTTCAGCATTAACATCAACACAGATCTTACAACTGTTAAGAAACATTTACAGTCTACTCTCTCTGAAGGCTCCTACCTGGAGCTTCATCTGCATGATCAAACTTTGGTTTCCACAACCTCTTATTGTAACCTAGACATTCCTTTTTATTGATAATAATTCTTTCAACCAATCACCAATGTATATCCTAGATGTATCTGAGTGATGTCTTATGTGTCCCTAAAATATATAAAACCAAACCAAGCTGCAGTTGGACCACCTTGGGCACATCTTCTCAGGATCTCCTTAGGGCTGTGTCATGGGTCATGGTCCCTCATATTTGTCTCAGAATAAATCTTTTCAAATATTTTACAGTGTTTTACTCTTTTGTCAACACTATTACGATCTTTGGAAATGTTCTAAAATGTTATAATGTGACTTATGGGAAAGTATATTCAGAAATGATCCAAAATATAGACAAGTTGTATTAAGTTGCCATATATTTATTTCCTCCGTCTTCCTGTCCTCTCTTCCTTCCTTGTGTGTGTGTGTATACGTTTATTTGTAATATATATAAATTAGAAGTGATCTAATTTCAATCTAATTTATATCTAAATCAGTGATCTGAATTAGAAGTGATCTTCCTATTTCTGTCTTAGAATGATGTATCACTCTAATGAGTATTAGAAGAGAATGACTAAGTATGTTTTGATGCATTGATTCAGTGGGTTATTATGACGATGTTACCAGAAAGCGATCCTGATCCAGACTGTAAGAGTTGGTTCTTGGATCTCACACAAAAAAGAATTCAGGGTGAGTCCATAAAGTGAAAGCAAGTTTATTAAGAAAGTAAAGGAATTAGAGAATGGCTATTCCATAGGCAGAGCAGCCTTGAGGGCTACTTGTTGGCTATTTGGTGGTTATTTCTTGATTATCTGTTACACAAGGGGTGGATTGTTTATGAGTTTTCCAGGAAATGGGTGGACAGTTCCCGGAACTGAAGGTTCCTCCCCTTTTTAGACCATAAAGGGTAACTTTCTGATGTTGTTATGGCATTTGTAAACTGTCGTGGCACTGGTGGGGATGTCTTTTAGCATGCTAATGCATTATAATTAGCGTAGGAGCAGTGAGGATGACCAGAAATCACTTTCGTCACTACCTTGGTTTTAGTGGGATTTGGCCAGCTTCTTTACCACATGCTGTTTTATTAGTAAGGTTTTTGTGACCTGTGTCTTGTGGCAACCTCCTATCTCATCCTGTGACTTAGAATGCCTAACATCCTGAGAATGCAGCCTAATAGTCTTAGCCTCATTTTACCCAGTCCCTGTTCAAGATGGAGTTGCTGTGATTCAAACACCTCTGACATATTTCCCTCCTCCCTTTTACAAGGGAACACTTAATCATAAGGATTGTAGAGGGACAAAGATCCACCTTCTTAACATCTTCAGGCTGAACAGGGACGATGATATTCCTGTCTAACTCTTAGGGTCTCTTGTATCCTGCAGCCACCATTACTGTGTGCTTAGTCCTTGGAAGGAGGGGAGTGTAAGCAAATGAGTACAGGGTCTGGCTGGCCACTCCAAGTACTGGCACAGGAGTGGGCTTCGTGTGGGGCTGGCGGCTGGATCACATATGTTGCAAGCGACCTCCGCAGTGGACTCTGGTGTCCAGACAAGGGGAATGTGGAGGTGCCGAAATGGGGATGCCTGCAACCCCAAAGCCCCAGAGTGGGTGTTACAGTGTGCTAACAGCTCTTTTAGTCCTGCTGTCTGCAGCTCGACAAACAGGGATGTGTTAACAGCTCTGTCAATCCTATTGTCCTGCTCCAGCCCACTACTCTGGGGCTGGCCTAGACCTGCCACTGCTTCCTGTTGTGTGGGTAGCTGCTAGACACCAACTGGGGCAGGGGGCAGAGGGCTACAGTGTTACTGTCTTCTTCATACCCATGTTTGCGGGGTCCTGAGTTCTTATCCTGCGTCCAAGAAGAATGAGATTACCCTAACAACCATTGGGTGAGGAGGGAGGAGAAGAGTTTTATTGAGTGATGAAACAGCTCTCAGTAGAGAGGGGGTTTGAGGGTGATTCCCCACCTGAAGTCAGATGTTCTCTTCCCAGTGTGGCTGGGCCCAGGGCTTTTATGGGTTCAGAATAGGGAAGTGTGTGCTGGATTGGTTTCTGAGCATCCAAAAAAGGCTAAAACAAAGACATCACTCTAAGATGGGCACAACAGGGCAAAAATCAATTAGAGAAGGGTAGGTATACGTAAAGTAGGTGAAGGGTGGTGATCAGTCAGTGGAAAGAGCGTCCAACAGGAAAAGAGGTTCTCAATCCAGTCCATGAATTTTATCTGAGACTTGTAGTTTGGCTTTAAACTGTCTTTGGCTTGAAGGTCAGGTTTCACTGGGGACTCACCCCTGTCTACCTAGGATTTGTCTATCTCCTGCTGCTATCAAAAGGTGATATCTGGAAGATTAATAAATGTTCAGTTTAAGAAAACATTGAGTAAACTTATCCTGGATTCCTACATGAAGAGTACAACAGCAATATATTCTACAATAGTAAAGCAAAGTAAGCAAGATTATCTGAAGGAAACTAGATAAGAAGGCTTTTTCTGAACTGGGTAGCTGTTGGAATCAAGCTGATATGGGGTTGCTAGCCAATTCTATTATGTGCCCAGAATTAGAATATTGATCTAGATTTTTATGTTACCCATCCCTCTTGTTTTATCTGAGCTGCAGTTAGAGATCACTGATTGGGTCACAGGAATAAGCAGGGGTAGTCTAAATTGCAGAAAAAAACCTGAAAAACAACTGATGAGACTAGAATTTAATAATGAGTATACCATAATTCTTGAAACATAATTTTTCTCTCTCCAATTTTCCATTTTTACTAAAGACAAGTTATAGTAGGAATGATTTGTTTGCAAAATAAGCTTTAATCTTATATGTGGCCTGATTATCTGTATAAAATGCAGCAAAAATAATTATTTTTCACATAGGCTTTTAAAATTGGCTTTGATAGAACTTTGTTCTATGAAAGAAATCTGAGATAAGACTTTTTTTGAATGCCAAGTCCAGACGTGGGTTTGTACCATCAAATACCTATGAGTTGGGTCTATTCCTCTCTTCTTGAGGTCCCAAAATAACTTGGGGCTCCTAGGCCTGTCAGAAAATGACATGCTTTACTTGCCACAGGTCAGGAACCTTGTGCAGGGACTGTGTGGACAAGGTATGAGGCCAGTTTCCCCAAGGGGCTTTTTTTTTTATTCCCCAAGGGGCTGTAAGTTAAATTTGATTCCTTAAAGGAAAGCACAACATTCCCATCAAAGCCTTGATAAAATAACCAGTTCCTCCAATTGTGTCCTCTTGCAAAAGAAAACAGATTCTTTTTGCACCTATGCAAGTAACTGTATTGCCATAAGTCAGTAATACTCATAGTTTCCAAATTCTAGAGAAATCAGGTAGAGAGAACAAATGTGTTTCAAATTTTGTTCACAGGAGTATACTTTACTCAATGATTAAAAGCTGTAAATAGTTTAAAAGTTTTCTTGGCTCTGAAAAACAAAACAAAGGGTCAGAAACATTTTAAGCAAAAAAACAAAAAAAATTACTTCAGTCATCTATTAATTCAGTCCATGCAGTTAACTCTTGTTCTGCTTGATATTATTGACAAAAAGAGTCAAACTCTGTAAAATATTTTAAGAGATTTATTCTGAGCCAAATATGAGTGACCATGGCCCATGACACAACCCTCAGAAGGTCCTGAGAACATATGCCCAAGGTGGTTGGGGTACACCTTGGTTTTATATATTTTAGCGAGGCATGAGACATCAATCAAATACATTTAAGAATTACATTGGTTTGTTTCAGAAAGGTGGGACAACTCAAAGTGAGGACTCCCAGGTTATAGGTAAATTTAAACATTTTCTGGTTGACAATTGTTTGAGTTTGTCTAAAGACCTGGAATCCATAGAAAGGAAACATTCAGGTTAAGATAAAAGACTGTGGAGACCAAGGTTCTTTTGAAGTCTTATAGTGGCTGCCCTTAGAGACAATAGATGACAAATGTTTCCTACTCACATCTTTAAAAGGTACTAGACTTTTAGTTAATCTCTTCAGGATTGAGAGGTCTTGGAAGAAAAAGATCTAGCTATGTTAATAAAGATTGTTTACAGGTGCAGATTTTCTCCCACAAAAGGATGGCTTTGCAGGGCCATTTCTAGATATGGCAGAGAAACATGTTTTTGGGTTAAATATTTTGAGTTTTGTCCTTGTCTCATAATGTTATGCCAGAGTCAGATTGGAAAGTAAATCATGGTATATATGGTTAAATAAAACCCATCTGATGAGAATTTATGGTTTGTAGGGCATGACTCCCCAGACCCCTTAGATAGGAATTTGGGCAAGATAAAAAGTCAGAGCTTAGTCCTCCATATTCATGAACTTTTCAGCTCTTCATGAAAGTCCTGAAAATTTTTCCTCTATTCTAATGTCACAGTCTCCAAAGTTATCAGAAACCTGCATTCAGGAGCACTCGTCAAAGTCCTATAGGTGATTATAAACCACCTTTTGAAGAGGATCAAAACAAGACAACAGTTTTCTGTGGATAGCAAAAAGCCTTAGGACAGCCACTATTAAAGCTACAATTGACTAGGACTTTTGGTTACCTCTGTGGCATATAACAATCTTACATAAGAGAGAGATCCAAGATGGCTGATTAGCAACAGCTCAGGAACGTAGCTCCCAGTGAAAGCGCAGAGAACAAGTGGACGCAGCACTTTCCGACGAATTTTTGTTGCTCACAGACTAGGAGATTCCCGGCAGAGGAGCCACACGGGTTGCCAGTGCGACTCTTTTGGCCGGCGAGGTTGTTTTGCTGGTGCCCTAGCGCGGTGCTTCCTGGTGTGGAGTATACGGACGGACGGGCTCGGCTGGTCCCATCCCCACAAGGAAAACAGCAATTGGAAGCGCTGAGGACTGAGAGTTTCACAGCAAGCACAGCGAACCCAGGAAGGTCCGGCTCTGTGGTGAACGGGCCTCCGTCAAAGGAAAACTAAGAAACAGAAAAAACTTCATCACAGGGCGGAGAGAGATCCAAGATGGACACGTAGCAGCAGCTCAGGAATGTAGCTCCCAGTGAAAGCGCAGAGAGCGAGTGGATGCCGCAATTTCAGATGAATTTTTGATACCCACAAACTGGGAGATTCCCGGCGAAGGAGCCACACGGGTTGCCAGCGTGACTCTTTTGGCTGACGTGCCTGTTTTGCTGGCGCTCTGGCGCGGCACTTCTCGGTGCGGAGTATACAGGACTGGG
>PVKP010053071.1:0-12190 GCA_004027715.1 Plecturocebus donacophilus | reverse complement strand
CCTTTTGCTGTTTCTTTCTTTCTCCTTTTCTCTCTTTTTCTAAAATCTCTTCCTCTTTCTTTCTCTCTTTTATTCTTTTTATTCTAAAAAAAAAAAATCCTAAAATCATTAAAAGTCCTCACAGGCTTCCTTCCTGAGCAAAGTGAAACCAGTCCTTGTGCAGAATGCCCCAAAAATGCCATATTCAGAGGATAGGATTCTTTCTGGACCTCAGAGCTTTCCATCAAACTCTCTAAGTGGCCTGGTGACAACCTAGAGTCACCTTCAAGTAAATGGTTCAATCATTTTGACTGACATGAATGAGACTATTTGACCAAGCATAAATCAGATCAATCAAATCTGATGTTCAAATTGACCAATAAGTTCAACCAAATCAGAAAAAGCCAGTTGGGAGCAAAAATACATCCTTGGTAAAATCCAGAAGGATGACAAATTTTCCAGGTATGGGACAAAATAAAAGTTTTTGATAGCAGATACCTGTAGAACATTTCTGGTAGCCAGACAGTCCATGGACACCAAACACAAGAACAGCCATTGTTTCAGTTGCTGCTGCCAGTGAATTTCTCTGACCATGCATTTTAGAAAGCTGCCATTCCCAACGTAGTGGCTATGCTCTGACCTCACCCTCAAGCTTCCTAGGCCACTTCATTTGTTAAACATACCCCAGAACTATCCTTATTGCTGAAAAAGCAGCACACTTGTAGCCAATGCTGATCTTGCAGAAGAGGCCAATGATCAGGCGATACAGTGCTAATCCAGCAATCCAACCAATTAAGGAGCTTCTGCCTCTGAAGGGACATGGAGACGTGCTTAGAGGCCTTTGCAGGGACCATGCAACTCTCTTTGTAGTAACACATTTAAAAAAAAAAAAAAAAACTAAGTGTAGATACATGTAGGATCATCACATTAACTCTCTGCCTTTTTTCCTGCCTTCCTTCTACCACATGTGGACAAAAACAAGAAACATAGCTCACCTTAAAGCTAGGACTAAAGCTCCAGCTTTAACCATCACCTAACATCTGAACACAATCCAATTCTTCTAGCAACAAAGCCTGACAGCTGCAACTACCAGCAGACAATTTTACCCTTCCCTGACCTTGGCAAAATTGAAAGAGCGCTGCTTTCCCACTGACTTGATAGTCACTATTGGAATAATGACTCTAGATAATCACTACAAATAAACTTTCTCTCTATAATAGTAGCCATCCATTTCTGGTTTTAATGTTATTCACCTTCTTCCAAATAAACATGATTTCCCAATGCCTGGAAACTTCCAACCTAGTCCAAATTTATATATTACTTTTCCATTATCTCAGGGCAGTAATAATAATAATAATAAGAGTTATAACATCTTCCTTCTCCTAGAAGAATCCTGGCCACTTCTTGTACTTTTCTGGTTTGGAATTCCCTGATGGGCTTATTTTTTTTCTTCCTCCTCCTCCTCCTTAGTGGAAAATGTTACTTCTAACTGCTGGATTTAATTTAATTTAATTTAATTACGGCATTTTCCACACATGCCCACAGGCTCTTGGTAATAGTTGCATTTTTAATAAATCTAATATATAATAATGACTTTGTTTTTAATTTTCCACTGAGAGTTGGATCCTGAGTTGAACACAGAGCTCCAGACAGGGGCGTCTGGTTCACTCCATGTGAATGCATTTCAGGGAACCAAGGGGCTCCTAATTAGAAAATGGCTGTGCTTTCACCCTCTATCCCCACACACCTGTGTTTAACGTCCTCAGCAAGCATCCCATAGGACATGAAATGACCACTTGTTTCAGTCAAAATGATCAAACCGGTTCTGCAGGCATTCCTCAGGCTGGACTGTGAAAGGAAAATGAAGGTAAGCAAATGATGCCTGGCCAAGACCATTATACAAAGAGATTTTGTGAACAGCACTCTGGTGGTGGCCTTTACGGAGTGACCCACTGCTCTCTGCCTTTATCCACAAGATACTGGACCAACTTAGAACTACAATTAAACATAGTCCAACCAAAGGATGAATGTTATGACTGCTGACCTCTCCTTTGCAAAGACCATGGTTGATATTCATTGGTAGGCTATTTTATGACTGTCCATGTTCAGTTCATTCAACTATATGGTATGTTACAATGTTGGGGTTTTTTTTTCTTGTCTTTCTCCCCATTCCCACGGGCTCAGTAAAGAGTTCAGCGCCAATAGTTTCCCAGTAACATATAGGGCTACCTTTATTGGGTATTACCCAGTTTCAGATACCATTCTGAGCATGTTTCCTGCACTACTTCATACAAGCTTCTTGTGCTGTTGTCTTCATTCTGTGGATGAGAGAATGGAGACTTACAGAGGTTAAATAACTGGTTGAAGTTCACCCTTCTAGTAAATGGCAGAACCATCCAACTGCAGAGTCTAAGTTCTTAACCACTAGGCTATGCTCGCCGACTAAAGCCTTGTACAGCAAAATCTGCACCAAAGCGCTCAGAGAGTGCTTTACTTTCTTAATACATTGAGCATCCTCTTGGAGTCAAGTGTAAGGAGTGATCGAGTGGACCTAAGCTATCTTAGAAACTGAGATCTACTCATAAGAAAACTTCTCTGTAGGTTTCAAGCAGCTATGAGAAATTTGGGCAAGCAAGACAAGCCAGAGTCTTCAAAATGGAGTGAGAGTTCCTGCTATAATCTATTTCACTTGGTCATCGTAGGAGATGGCTGCTTCAAAAGGATGGTGTAAGAGATGACTCCACCATGGTGCCCTGGTGGCCTTGTATGTGTCCGCATGGGCCATGCAGGCAAAGGCTTGGGCTGTGGCTCACCTATGTCTTCAATGAATGTCTCACACTCCTCCCTGAACATGAGAGCAGGGGAGGCTCAAGATGAGCTGCTTAGACCCACTCACCTCCCTCAATTTTCTGGGGGCTGTTACAAGGTAGTTTCTCATTGCCTCAGAGGTTCTGACAAGGTATGAGGAATTTTGGCCTGCCTCCCTCAAAGCAGGGATGCAGGATATAAATCCATTAAACTATAGTTTAGAATTGGCTCCTTAGCAAAGGAGAATCCCTTAAGTTGTGTTTCCGTTGTTCGGTCTTTTTCGTTTCGTTGTACCTTTCTAGTGTGTGGGAGAAGGACCTCAGGAAGCTGAGTACTTTCAGCTACTTTTCCTTTTGCTGTCTATGTAATTAATGATCTGAATGTAAAAGTGACTTGTTCTACTTTATAAGTCAAACCACTCAAGCCTTGACCTTATATAGCATTTTGTGTGTGTTTGTCAAATTGTCTGATCAAGTCAGTCACCTATGCAGGCAGTGCAATGAAAATTAGCCAAAAAATATACAAATAAGAGCTCCCTCATTTCAAGTGACACTGTAAAGGGATACAAAAAAAATTTATATATATGTATAAATAGCATGCACATGCACACACACACATGCACATGCATGCGTGCACACACACACACACACACACACACACACACACACACACACACACACACAAGGGTCTATGAAAAGCATCCTGGGGGAAATAGAAGTCACTAACTGAGGGTTATTTGCCTCTGTGTGTTTTTTGTTAAGCAAGCTGGTGGTAATTTAGGAAAAGAAATGCAAATGCACTCAGTTTAACAAAATTAATATTTATTTTCTATAAACAAACCCAGTAGAATTCTCAGTGGGCCCATATTTCCATATCAGAATTTAACATTAAGTATTAATTCTGAATTTCAGAATCTATGTGAATCCAAATGCTAAGATGTGTCTGAGGATGGATTCCATTTACTCATCAGGTCTCCTATGGGCCATAACAGTAAAAAGGATGCAGGGAACTCCCTGTTACATGGCAGGACTTGAGAATGGACTATTCTGGTTCATAAATACACAGGTTGCTAATTTTTAAATAGTTATGTTCAAAGAACATGTAAAAAAAAAAAAAAAGGATTAACACTAAAAATGCCATGACTTTATTTTAAACCAGTTTTGATTATTCAAGACTCACCAGGCAAAGTAAATGAGTAATTATTAAATAATCTAATTCAATATGTATTAGTTCATTTTCACACTGCTGATAAAGACATATCTGAAACTGGGAACAAAGAGGGGTTTAATCGGACTTACAGTTCCACCTGGCTGGAGAGGTCTCAGAATAATGGCAGGAAGTAAAAAGCACTTATTACATGGCAGTGGCAAGAGAAAATGAGTGAGAAGCAAAAGCAGAAACCCATGATAAAACTATCAGACCTCATGAGACTTACTCACTATCATGAGAATAGCACAGGAAAGACTGACCTCATGATTTAATTACCTCCCCCGGGTCTCTTCCACAACATGTGGTAATTCAGGAAAATACAATTCAAGTTGAGATTTGGGTGGGGACACAACCAAACCATATTACCATGGAATAAAAAAAAAAAAAAAAAAAAAAAGAAGTAGAGGAGACAATCTTTGTCCTGAAGACCAAAGCAATCTGTTGAAGAGGCAAGATTTTCACTGATCACAATAGAAAACAATATGTTATCATCAAGAGCCTCGGAATTACCTCTGGAAAAATCAACTCTCACATATCAGATTGGCAGGACCAGTTAAAGATTATCTGATGAAAAAATGTTAAATAATAACCACATTTTTACTCTTTAATTCTTTCTAGTGTCTTTCCATTTCACCAAATTGATCAACTGTTATAAATCTCAGCTATAATTAGCTGCATGAACGTCATACACAAAGGAAAAGTTAAATCACTCCCTTACTACAAAATATAAATGTCTTTCACACACCCTAATCTCACTGGTATATTCACACACACACACACACAAAATGTTACTACAAAGTCATAAACCTTTCCAGTTGGACTCCTTAACCTTGTTTTATTAAGAATGATGTCATGCACTACTCCTTAGTTTACTTTTAAAAATTTTTCTTTTTTATATTCTTTTCCCACAGAAGCATCTAACCACAAAGATTCTCTTTAGACTATACTCATTAGAGGCCTATCCAGTAGGTTTCAAATACATGAGGGAGAAGACCAGAGAGGTGGGGAGAGGCCAGCTGATCCGGAAACGACAATGGCTTCCATTTTTGAAGCACTTCAACGTGCAGGCACTCTGCTGAACCCTTAACAAATATCTCATTTAATTCTTACAACAAATCCGAGGTGTAGATTTTATCATCTTCATTTAGTGATTAGGAAGCTGGAGTTTGAATGGTTCAGTAATTGATCTGAGATCAAAATGCTTCACACCTAAGTCTAAGTCTCCTTCCCTTCTTTCATCCACTGGGCCCTGGTACTCGGAACCAGTGAGCATGCTGGGGACTGCAGATGGTGTCCAGGGTCTTTAATCAACAGGTCAACATATTTGGGCTCATAACTTTCATGGCAGGACAAAGGGGCCTGAAGTGGGGAGAAATCAGTGGCAGGGAGACTTGCAGGGGTCAGTCTGCTGCATGGACTGACAACCTGCTCTTTCCTTCCCACTAAACTATGAACACTGGAAGGACAGCTACTCAGTCTACTTAATTTTAATTTCTTCAGTTCCTGGGATGCTGCCCTACAGCAGAGGACTTTAAATAAATTTTGACCGGAACGTCATCATTCTTTCTGCTCATATTAACAGGTTTATGGGATGAGTGGAACACAACTGGATGTAATCAAAACACAACTTTATCCTTTCATCACCACCTCCTCAAGTCCACCCTGTAACTAAGTCCTGTCACTGTCCCCACAAGAAAGCCTGAACAAGTCCCATAGTTTTCCTAAGCATCCTTAGATGATAAAAAGTATAACTATAAGAATCAGCCAGGCATGGTGGCTCACGCCTGTAATCCCAACACTTCGGAAAGCCAAGGCAGGTGGATCACCTGAGGTCAGGAGTTCAAGACCAGCCTGGCCAACATGGTAATACTCTGTCTTTACTAAAAATGCAAAAATTAGCCTGGTGTGATGGCAGGCACGATAATCCCAGCTACTTGGGAGGCTGAGGCAGGAGAATCTCTTGAACCCACGAGACAGAGTTTGCAGTGAGCAGAGATCATGCCACTGTACTCCAGCCTGACCGACAAAAGCAAGACTCCATCTCATCTCAAAAAAAAAAAAAAAAATACTCACCCAACACCAGTCCAGACCAATATTATATCCAAACTCCTATACAATACAATGGAAACTTCTTCCCCAATCACCTAACCCTAGGCCAAATCCTTGAGGGTGTTGTGGATGGAGGAGGGAAGGAATGCTTCCTTTTGTTGTTTGATGTCCTCCCCAACCTACTACTTGCCATTTCTCTCCCCTCTAGTATCAGGCCCAGAGGGAAATGATGATCGAAGGGGCAGGAAAGTCTAATTTGACAGGGACAGGTAAATATTTGAAGGTACAGACTCTCCTTCATAGTTCTTTTGTGGGTTCTTTGGAGATCATCTTCATCTCCCTTGACAAGGGTCATGCCTCTCCTTTCGCTGTTCACCTACGACATCTCCACAGAAATAGTCCCTTCCATGGGATTCACTTTGGGTCCCTAGAAAGCCTGATCATTATCCTATTGTTGGTGTCAATAGAAAGTGTTCCATCATAGCCACATCTTCTGACTCCGACCAAGCAGGAGAAGATCCATCCTCAGCCGCTTGACTTCACACTTCCCCAGCAGATATATTAACCATGTGTTTTATCTTCTACATTCTGGTCCTTTGACATCTAGGGCCTTGCTAACCCTAGAGAGACTGTACTTCTGAGGGCTAACCAATCGTAAAAATGCAAACAATTCATCCTCAAGTGTGCATTTCAAATGCAAACCAACCAATCCAGAGTCCACACCAGCAACCACTACCTTTATGGGGTTCTCTCGCTCAGACCACTATCCACCTGAACTTATCACCCCAGGGCCAGGTACCAAGCAACTAGGGATGGCCCTTCTGCCCCAGACCTGGCCAAAATTATTCCATCTAGCCAATTCCAAGCCTGTTTACCCTCCCTCTACTGTAACTTCCCAAAGAAACACGAGCAAATCTCATGCCCACCATTCCCCTCTCTCCCTCTGCCTCCAGACCAACAATGCTTCCACATGGCAGTCTGGAGGAATGGCATGCCCCCTCTTCTTGGAAACTAACTATCTTTTCAGCGGCAATTATCTCCTAATCTGTTAGCCTTCCTCTACCTTAATCTTTCTAATCCACTGTATTTTAAAACAGGAAAGCAACAGATGCCAGACCTGATGTTTCCCAACTCCTGGGAACATTCATTCAGCCCTCTGAGCCCCCTTCTCTTGGCTTAAAGTACAGGGACTCACCCAACACACATTCCCATTGTTGGGTGGGGGGCCATGCTGCAGCCCTAGCCAAAGGAATCCTTACATCTTTTTATCCTCTCTAGAAATAATCCTCAACATCTTTTTAACCTTGAGGGGAGTGATAGCAAAAGGTAACAAAATCCATTTCACAATCCTTAGCATATCCTATGTAGATGCTCTGGCACCTGCAATGTCATTATCAGCTCTGGGGCATCAGCCAGAGTGAGCACAGGAGGAGTCCTATTTTAATCTCCTCTCATATACACCTCCTGGTTCTATGGATCTCTCCATTTTGCAGCCTTTGGAAAGTCAGAGTTGTCAAAATTATGTCTAGAGGGCTCTTCACTTTTCAATTACAAATCCACTCCCATCTTACAAATGAAGAAACTGAGGCTCAATAAGTTAAGCTTTTTGTCTCAATGCCTGGTTAAAAATTACAAAGAAGTACATCAAAAAGAAAATAAAAAAATCAAACAAAGCTAAGTCAACAGTAGCAATAATAAAAATCTCACCTAAAAGCTGACTATAAGACAATATGTTAAGGTAGACGGCAGCTCCACTGAGTAGAGACCCATCCTCTGTGTTCAATAGGACCCTCTGCATACATTATTGTGAGTCTTCTTACCATTGATTCTTTACTTCCAGCATCCTCTTTAGACTCTGAGCCCTTGAGGACAAGATCTGACTTGGCTTTTGATATAGTTTGGCTGTATCCCCACCCAAATCTCAACTTGAATTGTCACTGCCATAATTCCCATGTGTCATGGGAGGGACCCAGTAGGAGGTAATTGAATTATGGGAGTGAGTCTTTCCCATGCTGTTTTCATGACAGTGAAAACGTCACACAAGATCTAATGGTTGTATAAAGGGGAGTTTCTCTGTACAAGCTCTCTCTTGCCTGCTGCCATTTAGGATGTGCCCTTTCACCTTCTGCCATGATTGTGAGGCCTTCCCAATGATGTGGAACTGTGAGCCCATTAAACCTCTTTTTCTTTATAAATTATCCAGTCTTGGGTATGTCTATCAGCAGCATAGAACAGACTAATACAGCTTCAATAGCCCATCAAAAGTTATCAAGTACCTTCTGTACTCAAGATTCTGGAATAAAAAGATGAATGAGTTATGGTTTCTGCCCTCAAAGAGCTTACTTACAATCTAATTTCAGCATGTGAAAGATAAGGTGGTGAAACTAAACAGTTTTAACAAGTTTAACATATAGTAGTATAGGTAATGATTATGGAATAGTCAAGGTCATATAGGAGCATAAGAGGAGGGCCAAGCCAGTGGGGAGAGTCTTTTTGCAACAAGTTCGAGTTTTCTCTTGTCAGATGAATGGGAAGGAACATGTTATAGTAAAAAAAAAAAAAAAAAAAAAAAAAAAAAAATTGCTGATGAGGAGGGTCTTTATGGCTATGTTAAATACCAAGTTATGTGCCCAGAACTATAGGTCATTTGACCTGGAGAGGGAGACAGTGGGAAAGAAAATGTAATGGTAAAAAAAAAAAAAAAAAAAAAAAAAAACGGTGACAGAGGAGGGTGCTTCTGGCTGTGTTAAATACTGAGTTATGTGTTCAGAACTACCGGTCATTTGACCACCCAGGAGAGTCAACTTCAAGCCAATGAGCAAAGGGAGACAAGCTAAAGTGGCAGCCTGGGGTGGAGTTGCCCACATTAAAGAGCTTAACCTACTTATCTAAGCTGTAGTTGTTGGAGAATCACTGATAGACCAGGGAGTGGATAAGGTGTGATTTGCCTCTGCTAGGGGGTTCAGGAGAGTGCTGCAGTTTGGACCACACGTGCGCCAATGTAAAAGTCCTGGTAAGCTATGCTTTTCTGAATAGATCAAGTCAAATTTCCAATCCTTGACCCAGTTCACTTAGCTTTATGAACTCTAGAATCCACAAAACTGAATTTGATTAGTCAGGCCTAAATTAAGACAATCTCTGATGAATCCAGCCAAATAGTTTACCCCTGCAATGTTTATGTTGAGATTATTTCTATCAAGTGCTACTTATGAGTTTCCTGAAGGCATCAAAATATAACCAGTAAGAAGCACTTTTTACTAAGTTTAGTGTTACCAAATCCCTTCTGTCCTATTTTTATGAATTAAAAAAAAAGATGTAATTATTTACAAACTACTATATCTACCCCTTTAAAAATAATAAAGATTTAATCCAGTAAATTTCACTTGGCTTACATTTATTTCATTTCATTTCACAGAAATTGATTTAGGGAATAATTTTACTCAGTGGTAGAAATGAAAAAAAAAGTGCACAGATTCAAAACTTCAAACCCTATTAGCCAACAAGCAATTGGCTTACAGTATGCAAATGTCTTAGCATGCATTAGGAAAATAACTTTCCCTTCTCCACTTTGAATTACTCCCTTGGAGCTTTCAAACTTAAAATCAGAAGTTTCCTTTTACTAAGGGTCAGCCCTGGAAAAAATCTCTTTCTACCCCACAAAATGAACTCCCTTTTGGGATTCCCAAGCTGAAGCTGATTTCCTAAATTTACCAAATGCTTATTACTGTTTTATGTCCTCTGATTGAGGAAGTTCTCCCTTTCCAAAGACATAATAGTCCCAATAAGATTTCACTGCATCTCTGTGAGAAACGTGCCAGGAGGATTATTGCTATACGTTTAAATGTGTTCTTATTTTTGCCAGCTAAAAGAAGAAACTTCAACAATGCCATCGTCTCCCTCATCAGGCTTTATTTATTTCCAGATGCATAACGGGAACCCACAGAGGGTAACCTGCTAATTCCCTTGAAGCAAAACACTCACAGACCAAAGCTTTACATTCCTGTTATTTATCCCTTCTTTCACTGATGATAAAGTACATCTCCATAGTTACCTCTATCTCCCCACCCACCAAAGTAAAAAAACATAGACTTGGGGCAGGGGCTGGGGGATGGATATATCTATATAAAAATACACTATAAAAGATACACTATAAAAGAATGCTAAGTCACCAAGTGGTGCATCTGCAGAGAGCAGAATGCTTCTAGAATATTGCCATCATTGCAATAACTAATATTATCTCCATAGATGTATATCAAAAACACCATGCTTAGAAACTGAAAGAAAAACTCAGATAATTAAAATGACTTCCCCAAGGCCATAAACCAAAAAAATAGCAAAATATGGATATGGTTCCTTATAGGCTTGAAGCTGCCTGACTCCACACTCAGTGTTCTCCCTAGCGTGTCCACCATAGTAAAGAGGTAGTGAGCATTTCCCCTGCTAAGTTCTAATTGGAACCATGGTTGCATTATAGCAAGATATGGCTCTTAATAATTAGTGCCATTTAAATTATATGCCCCAGATTTACAACATCTCAGCCATTATATGTTATGATACTACTCTATTACTGAGTCCTTTCTAAAATGAAATGTAACTCTTTTGTCATTTCTCTTTTCAAATAATTTCAACAATGTCCCATTATCATATGATCAAGTTTAAATTCTTTGATGAGTATCCAAAGTCCTTCATTTTTTTAATTTTTATTTTTACTAGTATTATTATTTTTAGAGACAGGTTCTCACTCTGTCACCCAGACTGGAATGCAGTGGCTCAATCATGGCTCACTACATCCTTGAACTTCCAGGATCAAGCAATCCTTCCATCTCAGCCACCCTAGTAGCTGGCACTGCAGGCACATACCACCATGCCTGGCTAATTTTTTTATTTTATTGTTGTAGAGACAGAGTCTTAATATGTTGCCCAGGCTAGTCTCGAACACCTGGCCTCAAGGGACTCTCCTGCCTCAGCCTCCCAAAGTGCTGGGATTACAGGTGTGAGCCACCCCTCCTTGCTTCAAAGCCTTTCATTTTTATGTATTTTTTTTAACTTTATTTTAGGTTTGGGTGTACATGTACAGGTTTGATATATAGGTAAACTTGAGTCGTGGGAGTTTATTGTACAGATTACTTTGTCACCCAAGTACTAAGCTTAGTACCCAACCCACCCTCCACCCTCAAGTAGGCCCCAGTATCTGTTGTTCTCTTCTTTGCGTTCATGACTTCTCATGATTTAGCTCCCACTTATAAGTGAGAACATGCAGTATTTGGTTTTCTGTTTCTGTGTTAGTTTGTTAAGGATAATGGCCTGCAGCTTCATCCATGTTCACATAAAAGCCGTGATCTTGTTCTTTTTTATAACTGCATAGTGTTTCATGGTGTGTATGTACCACATTTTCTTTTTTTTTAGAATAAAAAGAAAGAAAGAGATTTTAGAAAAAGAGAGAAAAGGAGAAAGAAACAGCAAAAGAGAGAAAAAAATGAAAGAGAGAAAGAAAGAAGAGATTTTAGAAAAAGAGAGAAAAGGAGAGAGAAAGAAACAGCAAAAGAAAGAAAGAAAAAATAAAAATAAAAATAAAAAATGAAAGAGAGCAAGAAAGAGGAAGAGAGAGGGAGAGAGAACGGGATTCTTGTTTTATTGCCCAGGCTAGAATACAGTCTAAAAATGGGTATTAAAAACCTCTTTTATGAGAGAGATCCAAGATGGCCGACTAGCAACAGCTCGGGAATGTAGTTCCCAGTGAAAGTGCAGAGAACAAGTGGACGCCGCACTTTCCGACGAATTTTTGTTGCCCACAGACCGGGAGATTCCTGGCAGAGGAGACACACGGGTCGCCAGCGCAACTCTTTTGGTCGGAGCGGCTGTTTTGCCGGCGCCCCAGCGCAGCGCTTCCCAGTGCGGAGTATATGGGATGGACGGGCTCAGCTGGTCCCATCCCCACAAGGAAAACGGCAATTGGAAGCGCTGAGGACTGAGAGTTTCATAGCAAGCACAACGAACCCGGGAAGTTCAGGTTCTGTGGGGAACGGGCGTCCGCCAAAGGAAAACTAAGAAACAGAAAAAAATTTCATCACCGGGCGGAGCGAGATCCAAGATGGCCGCGTAGCAGCAGCTCAGGATTGTAGCTCCCAGTGAAAGCGCAGAGAGC
>PVKP010053070.1:0-12116 GCA_004027715.1 Plecturocebus donacophilus | reverse complement strand
CCCCTGGGAACCCGGCCCCTCCGCTTCGATTCCCGAACCCCACAGGCCCAACTCTTCCTCCTCAGGCCCAATCCCCTCCCCCTCGGGGCCCATCCCCCTCTCCTATTCCCTTGGATCCACGACCCCTCCCAGCCTGGCCCCCTCTCCGGCCCTGAAGCCCTCGGAGTCCAGGGACCCTCCCCTCAGAGCAGGGACCCCCGTTTGGCCCCTCTCTAACCTTCCTCCGCGGAGCCCAGCCCCGAGCCCTCCTCGCCCCCTGCCCGGACCCTCGGGCCCAGACCCGACCTCATGGTCCTTGTGGACCCCTGCCCTTCGCGGCCCCGCCCCAGGCCAGGAAAGCCTGGCCGCTCTGCCTCAGCTCCCCAAACCGCGAGCGGAAGAGCGGTGAGACCGCTGCGGCCGTCGCTTCCTTCCCCTTTTGCGGCCCGGCGACGCCACAGGAGGGGAGCAGCAGAGCCAGGCCTGCCGCCCGGGCGGACGCCGCGCTCGCTCACCGCCGCTGGGGTTCGGTCCGGCCCGGGTCGGCCCTGGCTCCCGCCGCGCCCTGCGCTCCCAGGCGCCAGGCTCCACTTCCGGTTCCCGGGCGGGGGGCGGGGCAGCATCCGGGTCCCCTCGCGGCCCCGCCCTCGCCCCCGCCCTGCTCCCGCGTCCCGGCGCGCACCATCTCTGGGTTCCGCCCGCAGCCTGCGAAGCGCTAGCCCGGCGCGGGGCGAGCCTGCAGAGTGCGCCGGAAAGTAGCGTCGCGCGCGCAGAAGAGGGGTGCCGAGAAGCACACAGCCCGCGGCGGGGGCTCAGGATCCGCAGCGCTTCCGCTGGAAGGAAGCCAGCCCGGGGCGACGCGCAGGCCCTGAGCCCGGGGGTGGCGAGCCCCTTCAGCATGTCTCCACCTTCCATCCGCTCAGCGCCAGCATCGCTCCATCGCGCGCACCCAACGGTCCTCGTCCGCCCGCTCACAGTGCACCCCTCCAGAAAGGGCCACATGCGTGTCAGGGACGCGAGCCCGGGCCGCAGGGACCTAGCAGCCTGGAAGATGAGTCAAGCGTTAAACCGCATGGGGACTCACCTGGGAGGTGAGATAAATGCCAAGAAGTGAGAGTTTCATGACATCGTCCTGGGGAGAAGCCAGGACCCGAACCCATCTGGGAGACCAGAGGTTTCTTTGGGCAACTCGCATGTTAGCGAAGATGTGACGGCCCCATTGGAGTAAAGGTAAGGAGGGAAGAACTTTCCAGGTAGGGAAGTCATGCAGCAGGGGAACTGAAGGAGGCTCAGCTCAGCTTGGCCGAGGGCTGGTTGTGCAGCCGAGCCCTGGTGTGAGAGCGGCCGGGCCATGCAGAGGCTGAAGCAGTACAGCGAGGACCTCGGTCTTTATTCTGGGAGTCATGGGAAGTTCTTGGAGGAAGTTAAGCAGATAAGAGGCATCAGTGAAGTTTGTGTCAGGCGCAGTGGCTCACGCCTGTAATCCCAGCACTTTGGGAGGCCGAGATGGAAGGATCCCCTGAGGCCAGGAGTTTGAGACCAGTCTGGTCCACATAGTGAGCCTCCTCCCCTGCCCAGTCTCTAAATAGATAAATACATGATGAAGTTTGACTTGTAATGAGATCATTCTGTTGTGTGGAGAATGGATGGCAGGAGGGCCAGGTAGAGCCCAATGTAACCAATTCGTGCAGCCCTCTGGCGGCAGGTAAGGTGGGGAGAAGTGGTTGGATGCGGGAGGCATGTAGCAAGCTAAACTATCACGTGGGAGGATGCGATGGGAGTGCGGGTGGCGGAAGGGAATGTCAGACGTTGACCATTTTTTAAAGGTAAAGTCATGACTTTCATACACATATAAAAAGTGAACATGTCAAATATTTAATTTAACTCAATAATGAATACATCATAAGATTTTACAAACTGTTTGAAGAATTTGGCCAGATGTAGTGGCTGATGCCTGTAATCCCAACACTTTGGGAGGCCAAGGCAGGAGGATTGCTGGAGGTCAGGAGTTTGAGACCAGCCTGGGCAGCATGGCAAGACTCTGTCTCTACGGAAAAAAAAAAAAAAAAAAAAAAAAAAAAATTAAAGAAAAAAATTAGCCAGGCGTGGTGGTGTATACCTGTGCTCCCAGCTATTCTGGAGGCTGAGGCAAAAGGATCACTCCAGCATGGGCAACAGAGACCCTGTTTCAAACAAACAAAAAAAAAAACAACGAAACCAAAAAACCCAAAGAAGTCAAAAGAATGCTGAAATGAATTTGCAAAAACTAGTCTATCTCTAGTGCAATGGTCAATTGCATTTAACTGGACACAGCTAATTTGTGTTTTCTGTGGACAAAGATTGTTGGCAATGATTGTAATCCCAGCCCTTTGAGAGGCAAGGCCAGAGGATTGCTTGAGCCCAGAAGTTCAAGACCAGCCTAGGCAACATAGCATCTCTGAAAAAAAATTTTTTTTTTTTTTTTACATTGCCAACTTTTTTTTTCTTTCTTTAATTTTTAGAGACGGGCTGGAGTGGAGTGGCACAATCATGGCTCACTGCAGCCTCGACCTCCGGGGCTCAAGCAGTCCTCCCACCTCAGCCTCCCAAGTAGCTGTAGCTGGAACTGCAGGCACATGCCACCAAGCTTGGCTAATCTTTAACACTTTTTGTAGATACTGGGTCCTGCTATGTTGCTAATGCTGGTTTCGAACTCCTGAGCTCAAGTGACCCTCCTGCACTGGGATTAAATATGTGAAGGACCACATTGCCAGGCCACATTGCTGCCTGTTTTTTAAAGGTTAATTTCTACCTCTACAGAGGTATGAAACTGTCTAGTCAAAAAAGCAGGCCTAGCCGGTGGTGTCCATCTCAGAGGCAGCCTTGTGACTGCATTGATGATCCAGCACAAGCCCCTCCTCTCAAGGTCCTCACTACATCACACCTTTTGCCATAAAAGGTCGTAGTCACAGGTGCTGAGGGTGAGGCCGTGGACATATCTTGGGTGCCCACAGAAATCTACTAAAATTAGAAAAATGAACTTTTAGGTTGAAGAAAATGCATTTTATTCAATAAAATATTTAAAGAAAATATAGCGGCTGGACTTGGTGGCTCACGCCTGTAATCCCAGCACTTTAGGAGGCCGAGGCAGGTGGATCAGCTGAGGTCAGGTGTTCGACACTAGCCTGGCCAACATGGTGAAACCCCGTCTACAAAAGTACAAAAGTTAGCCAGACATGATGGCGGGTGCCTGTAATCCCAGCTACTCGGGAGGCTAAAGCAGAAGAATCACTTGAACCTGGGAGGCGGAGGTTGTAGTAAGCCAAGATCGCGCTGTTGTTCCAGCCTGGGTGAGAGAGTGAGACTCCGTCTCAAAAAAGAAAAAGAAAGAAAATATAGCCATATATTTTTCTTTACAGTAAAATAATTGTGAAATATAATTTTTACTTTTTTCATGGAGGAAGGGGACCACGAAGGTGAAAAAAATCATAATTTGGCCTTACTCACAGGTAATCCAGATGTGAAAGGCAGGTGACTGAAAGGGCCCAGGAGAAGGCTCCGGTAGGAGGCGTCTTGACTGAGCACGACAAATGCGGGTACTGGAGGCCAAATAGGGCACAAACAGGGCAGGCATACCCAGAGAAGCAGGGGCCTCACATTTGAAGAGCTACCACGATGAGATTTTTCAGGCAGGATAGTATGTTTTATTCTCAAAACAGCTTTACAAGCTGGAAATCATTTTTGTAAGACCAGATTTTTTGACATATAATTCACATAAAATTCAGTACACCCATCTCAGTGTTTTGGGGGCTTTTTGTAGCATATTCACAGGGTTGTACAGTCATCACCACAGTCTAATTTTAGAACATTTACCACCTGCAGAAGAAACCCTACTCATCAGCAGTCAGTCCGCCTTCGTCCCCTGTCTCCCAGCCTGAGCAACCGTGAATGCACTTGCGGCCAGTGAGGTGGATATTATTGCCTCCATTTTACAGAGGAGGAAAGCCAAAGCTTACTGCTGACTTTTCAGCAGGAGGGTAGTGTTCGTGGTTTAGAAAGTCCAGTCTGCGGCCAGGCACGGTGGCTCACACCTGTAATCCCAGCACTTTGGGAGGCCAAGGTGGGCGGATCACGAGGTCATGAGATTCAGACCGTCCTGGCCAACATGGTGAAACCCCATCTCTTCTGAAAATACAAAAATTAGCCAGGCATGGTGACGCATGCCTGTAATCCTAGGTACTCGGGAGGCTGAGGCAGGCTGAGGTCCCAGCTACTCCCCTGAACCTGGGAGGCCGAGATCGTGCCGCTGCACTCCAGCCTAGTGACAGAGTGAGACTCCATCTCAAAAAAAAATAAAAAAAAAAAAGACCAGTCTGCTGCCAGGTGAAGAGCAGGCTGCTTCAGAGTGGCTCCCAGGGAGAGGAGAAAAGGGTGGCGCATTCTTCCACGTGCCCACTTCGCTCCTTCAGGAGAGTGTGTGGCATAGACCGAGGCTGGTCACAGAGGAATTACACAAACAATGTCAAATTTGTAAAGCAAAAAGTATAGCTATGCTAAAAAACAAGTAGAGCCTGGGCGCAGTGGCTCATGCCTAGAATCCCGACAATTTGGGAGGCTGAGGTGGGCAGATCACTTGAGGTTAGGAGTTCGAGACCAGCCTGGCCAGCATGATGAAGGCCTGTCTCCACTAAAAATACAAAAAAAAAAAAAAAAAAAATAGCTGGTGGCTGAGGCACAGTGGCTCATGCCTATAATCCCAGCACTTTGGGAGGCCGAGGCAGGCAGATCACCTGAGGTCAGGAGTCCGAGACCAGCCTGGCCAACATGGTGAAACCCCATGTCTAATAAAAATACAAAAATTAACTGGGCATGTTGGCAAGCACTTGTAATCCCAGCTACTTGGGAGGTTGAGGCAGGAGAATCGCTTGAACCGGGGAGGTGAAGGTTGCAGTAAGCTGAGATTGTACCAGTGCACTCCAGCCTAGGCAATAGTGTGAGACTCCATCTCAAAAAAAAAAGAAAATAAAAAAAAAGTTGATATCTCTGTGACCCAGAAATGAAGAGAAATGCAAAGTGCTGAGTGGGCCTGGAACCGCAGAGCTGCTGGGCCGGGGTCTCCCACACTTGTCAAAGAAAGCTGAAAAGTGGCACACAGCCAGGGACGCGCCAGTGGTCCCAGCTATCGGGAGGCTGAGGTGGGAGGAAGCACTTGAGCCCAGGCACGCCAGACCAGCTGGAGCAACGTGGTGCGACCCTGTCTCAAAAACTAGAAACAAAGAAAAATTTTAAAAACCCAGGTAGCCAAAGAGGGATGTCTAAACAGCCTTATGTCCAGGATCTGAGCAAACCAGTCCCTGACTTGGGGTGCAGATGGGACCTGGGGCATTTGCACCACCATGCAGGGCCATAGGACTCAGCACACAGGTGACAGATGTGGCTGTCCCCCAGTGCCCCCACCCTCCTTGGTACTAAGTGGGCGTGTGGATGTGGCTATCCAGCTTTACTCCATTTCCCAGCTGCCCTCGGAGGTAGCTGCCACGTGGCCAGGTTCTCGCCCATGGAACGTGAGGGGCAGTGACACGCATGGCTTCTGAGCCTGGACTGTCATACCTCCCGGGGCTGCCCCCTACCTCGGATCAGCTTCCCAGGCTACTGCAACACATGATGACAAACTCAGGGCCTCAAACAACGCAAGTACGTGCTCTTCAGTTCTGGAAGCCAGAAGACTGAAACCTGTTTCATGGGCTAAAGTTAAGGTGTCAGTGGGGTTCGTTCCTTTTGGAGACGAGCCCAAAAGGGGAGGCTCCATCTGTGGCCTCTTTAGCTTCTTGCGTCACTCAGACCCATGCAATGGTCTGCACACCTGTTTTCTCTCCATATGGATATGTCTCTTTGCCTCCCTATTACAAGAATCCTTGGGATCGCATTTGGGCCCCACCCAGAATATCCAGGATCATCTTCCCATCTCAAGATCCTGCCTTCATCACATCTGCCGACTCCTTTTGGCCAAGTAAACAACACTCACGTGTTCTGACGGTTAGCATGCAGACATATTTGGAGGCCTTTATTCAGCCTGCCACCAGTGACAGACGCGACCTTGGAAACCGCATTGAAGATGGCAGAGCCCACCAGCCTGCGTCCCTCCAAGAGTGCACGGAGCAGAGCTTCCTGACTATCCCTTTCTCCTCCTCGGCCTGACCTGGATATACACCCTGGCCTGTTACATGAAAGCGAAAGAAAATCCTGCTGTGTTTAAGAGACTGTTGTGTTTGGGGTCCATTTGTTCCAGATGTTTAGCCCACCCTAATACAGAGAGGTTGAGGCAGCTTCAGGACAGGAGACAGGAAGCGTCACACACAGTGAGGAAGAGGGAAAATGAAACATTTCCTACTTAAAACGAACCTGTAAGTTCCAAAGCAATTGTAAAAATTAATACTAATTAAGAAGGCCAAAGGCTGGGCGCAGTGACTCATGCCTGTAATCCCAGCACCTTGGGAGGCCGAGGCAGGCGGATTGCTTGAGCTCAGGAGTTCAAGACCAGCCTGGGCAATGTAGTGAGACCCTGTGTCTACAAAACGTTAAAAAATTAGCCGGTGTGGTGGCCTGTGCCTGCAGTCCTAGCTACTTGGGAGACTGAGGCAAGAGGATCAGCTGAGCCCAGGAGGTCAAGGCTGCAGTGAACCATGATTTCACCACTGCACTCCAGCCGGAATGATAGAGGGAGACCCTGTCTCGAAATATAAAATAAATAGGAAAGCCAATTCAGTGAGCAATGGGAACATGAATTATTAAAGTTGAATTTTATATGTAGAACGTGAGAATGATTTTCAAATATGTATGTTTAGAATCAGGCCCATGTGGCTCATGCCTGTAGTCCGTGCTACACAGAAGGCTGAGGCAAGAGGATCCCTTGAGCCCAGGTGTTAGGAGTTCAAGGGTGCAGTGAGCTATAGTCATGCCAGCACACTCCAGCCTGGGTGACAGAGTGAAACCCTGACAAAAAAAAAGGGTCGGGGGCTGAGCACGGTGGCTCACGCCAATCCCAGCACTTTAGGAGGCCAAGGCTGGCGGACCACCTGAGGTCAGGAGTTCGAGACCAGCCTGGGCAACATGGTGAAACCCTGTCTCTACTAAAAATACAGAAATTAGCCAGGTGTGGTGGCGGGTGCTTTAATCCCAGCTACTTGGAAGGCTGAGGCAGGAGAATCGCTTGAACCCAGGAGGCGGAGGTTGCAGTGAGCCAGGATTGTGCCATTGCACTCCTGTCTGGGTGACAATAGTGAAACTCCATCGAAAAAAAAAAAAGTAAAAAAGTCACCCAGATTGTCAATCCACTGAATCAAAAGAAGCAATAAATCTTGGTTGTTTTTTATCATTACATTTTGGTTTTATGCAGCAACAGATAAGAAAAGTTAGCAGATGATCATGGGGTGGAAGTGGGAGACAGCGTAAAAAATACTAGACAGTAGAAAACATCAGGGTATTAATGCAGTAAAGCTAAGCTGGAGGGGAAAAAAAAAAAAAAGAAAACATCAGGATGTGTTTCATATACATATTGACAAAAAAATGCCAAACTCTGAAGTCTTTGTAGAGATTTCTTCTGAGCTAAATGGAGGGCCGTGACCCGTGGCACAGCCACAGGAGGTCCTGAGGAGGTGTGCCCAAGGCAGCTGGGTTACAGCTTGGTTTCTATGTTGTAGGGAGGCATAAGACGTCAACCAATACTTGTGATGTATACATCGGTTCTGTCTGGAAAGGCGGGACAACTCAAAGTGGGGGTTTACAGGGCATCAGTGGACTCAGATTTTCTGATTGGCAGTGGTTGAATGCATTATTATCTGAAGACCTGAAATTGGTAGAAAGGAGTGTCAGGGTTAAGATAAGGGGTTGTGGAGACGAAGGTTCTTATTATATAGATGAAGTCTCATAGTTGGCCACCTTTAGAGGCAATAGATGGCAAATGTTTCCTATTCAGACCTTTCAGAGGTGCTCTCAGCTTATCGCTTCAGGAGCAGAAAAAGACCTGGAAAGGGAAAGGGGATTCTCTACGGCAAAGGTCACCAATCCTTGGGCCACGGCACCAGGACCGGTCTGTGGCCTGTTAAGAACCAGGCTTCACAGCAGGAGGCAGGTGGCCAGTGAGTGAGCCTTACCACCTGGGCTCTGCCTCCTGTCAGATCCGAGATGGCATTAGAAGTGCAAACCCTGTTGTAAACTGCACATGCAGGGAACCTAGATTGCGCCCTGCTTCTGAGAATCTAATGCCTGATGATCTGAGGTGGAACAGCCTCCTCTGGAAACCACCCCCACCCTGTCCGTGGAAAAACTGTCTTCCATAAAACCAGCCCCTGGTGCCAAAAAGGCTGGGGATTGCGCTCCAGCCTGGGGACAGAGTGTAGACTGTACAGAATGTAGATTTCCCCCAAAAGAGAAAGCTTTGCAGAGTCGTTTCACGATATGTCAAATCTGTTGAGGGTAAAATACTTTGATTTCTTCAGGGTCTGCTGGCATGTGATGCTATCCCAGAATCAGGTTGGGGTTTGGGAGCTACAGAGAGTCTGTTTTGTCACTGTTAAGAGGTCAGTGCTGATCAGCTGTGCCTGAACTCCAAAGAACGGGAAGAGGATAGAGTTAGGCACCTCTCACCCCACATAGTGGTCTGAACTAGTTCTTCAGGTTTCTTTTTTTGTTTTTCTTTTTGAAACAGAATTTTGCTCTTGTTGCCCAGGCTGGAGTGCAGTGCCGCAATCTTGGCTCACGGCAACCTCCACCTCCCGGGTTCAAGCAGTCCCCCTCCCTCAGCCTTCCAAGTAGCTGGGGTTAAAGGCATGTGCCACCACACCCGGCTCATTTTTTTTTTTTTTCCTGAGATGGAGTCTCCCTCTGTCACCAGGCTGGAGTGCAGTGGTACGATCTCGGCTCACTGCAACCTCCGCCTCCCAGATTTAAGCGATTCTTCTGCCTCAGCCTCCCAAGTCCCTGAGACTACAGGTGCCTGCCACCATGCCCAGCTAATTTTTAGTAGAGATGGCGTTTCACTATGTTGGCCAGGGTGGTCTCGATCTGACCTTGTGATCTACCCACCTTGGCCTCCCAAAGTGCTGGGATTACAGGCATAAGCCACCGTGCCCGGCTTCTAATTCTGTATTTTTAGCAGAGACAGGGTTTCTCCCTGTTGGTCAGGATGGCCTTGAACTTCTGACCTCAGGTGATCTGCCCACCTCGGCCTCCCAAAGTGCTGGGATTTACAGGTGTGAGCCAATGGCACTCAGTCATATTTTCAGATTTCTTTGAAATCCTCTTGACCAAGGAGAAGGGTCTATTCAGTTGGTTGGGGGGCTTATAGTCTTACTTTTGGTTTATATACAGAATCTATAGCTGTGTAATTGTCAGGGGCATGTGAACCAGAGCAACTCCATCTTGAACAGGAGCTGGGTAAAAATGAGGCTGAAACCTACTGCACTGCATTCCCAAACCATTAAGGCATTCTAAGTCATAGGGGTTTAGCACAAAATACAGGTCATAAACACCTTGTTGATAAACAGCTTACAGTAAAGAAGCCGACTAAAACCCACCAAAACCAAGATGGTCACGAGAGTGTCCTCCGGCCGTCCTCACTGCTGCACTCCCACCAGCGCCATGACAAGTTTACAGATGCCATGGCAACGTCAGGAAGTTACCCTATATGCTCTAAAAAGGGGAGGCACGAATAATCCACCCCTTGTTTAGCATATCATCAAGAAATAACCATAACAGTGGGCAACCAGCAGCCCTCGGAGCTGCTCTGCCTGTGGAGGCGCCATTCTTTTTTTTTTTTTTTCAAAGACAGGGTTTCACCATGTTGGTCAGGCTGGTCATGAACTCCAGACCTCGGGTGATCCGCCCACCTTGGCCTCCAAAGTGCTTGGAATACAGGCATGAGCCACGGCGCCCGACCAAGTAGTCATTCTTTTATTCCTTTACTTTCTTAATAAACTTGCTTTCACTTTACTCTGTGGACTTGCCCTGAAGGTGGTGGTGTCTGCTGGTGAAATCATAAAAGGTGGTGGTGTCTGCTAGTGAAAACGTTCATCATGCTCATGATTTTGTGAGTCAGAAGTTCAGACAGGGCCCACGGGGGCAGCTCATCTTCATTCCAGCGGTCTCCACTGGGAGGGCTCGTCCAGTCGGCTGTGGCTGCCATGAAGACCGCGTCTCTGCGTCTGGGCTTGCTTCTGAGTGTTGGGTACGTCAGAATGGCTTCGTCTCCCGGCATGGCTGTGGGGACTAGCGTGTCCAGGTTGGCCCCTTCCCTTGTATGGCTGGCACTTAGAATCAGATGGGAGGAACGGCGGGAGATAGACTGCAGGCAGCTCTCCCGTCCTTGCACGTGGCTAGCGTGAGCATCCTTACAGCATGGCGGTCTTGGGGTAATGGGACTTCTTACTTGGTGGCTTCTTTCAGAACAAGAGTTCCACAAAGCCCGGACGGAAGCTGCAAATTGTCCTGTGCCCCAGCTCCAGGTCTCACAGTGACGTCTGCTAGATTCTTTCGGTCAAGCAAGTCGCTAAGGCCAGCCCAGGTTTGGGGAGGAGTTAGACTCTTACCTTTCACTGGAAGGAGTAGCAGAGAATTTGCAGCCTGTCTTCAATGTTTTGTCGTATACTCTGTGTATTTCATCAAGTCTAAGATGGGGACGCCAAGGCCCTTGGCCCCCTGGTTTGCTGAAGACTCACTGGCATGAGGCAGATTGGCTGATGGGAGAAAAGGCACACACCTTTATTTACCATGTGTACACGGGAGCCTTCAGAATGGAGACCCAACCCCCAGTGAGGGACAGACGCTCCTCCAGGCTTGTCTAAGCTGCCTTATTTTGTTGTTGTTCTGTTGTTTTCCGCTTTTAGCAGCCCAAAGCCATGGTTTTTAGTTTCTGTCTCTAGTAATAAATTGAAAAGAGGGATGAGGGAGGGGCTTTACTGGCCCAACCAAAAACAAACTAAGAAGCAGAAACTGTTCTCTTCTTGGACACCACCTCAGGTCTTGAGGCTACAGAATGAATGATGGCTTGGATCCTGGCAAATCAGGTTCTGGGAGGGTGGGAGGAAGAGACCTGGCTAGCCAGCGGGGTCTTGTTACAGAGATGAAACCTCACAAGTAGAAGTCATCAGAGATGATAAATGGGTCTTTTCAGACCTTTCAAGGTGTTCAGTGCTCAGTGAACCTCTCCTAGATCCAGGGAAGGCTGGCTGCATCGATGGAGATCCTCTACAGATGTGAATTTCCCTGACAGTAGACTGCTTGGCAGGGCCACGTAATCTCTTGGCCCTGTAAGAGCCATTTCAAAATAATGTCAGAAATACAGTTTGGAGTAAATGTTTCTGTTGTTGTTGAGACAGAGGCTGGCTCTGTTGCCCAGGCTGGAGTGCGGCAGCGTAATCACAGCTCCCTGCAACCTCCACCTCCCGGGCTCTCCTGCGTAGCTGGGGCTACAGACACACACCATCACACCGGGCTAGTTTTTGTATTGTTTGGAGAGATGGAGTTTTGCCACGCTGCCCAGGCTGGTCTCGAACTGATGAACTCAAGCGATCCACCCACCTCAGCCTCCCAAAGTGCTGGGATTACAGGCGTGAGCCACTGAGCCCAGCTTGGGCTGAATTCTTTTGATTTCCTTCAGTATCATTGCTTGTAAGAAACATCCTAATTTAAGACGCCAAAATGTGAAGAAATGGTCACAGTGACGAAGGAGACCCTTAATCACCTTTAATCCTCTTAAGCATCTAAGACCACTTCCATAGGACAGGTAAAACCTAGCAGACCGGGGCTGCCCTTAATCCCTATAGATCGCAGGCATGGAATGGACAGATCTTTCTGGAGGCACTGGTCTTCTTAAACACGATCAGACCCCCACCTCAGTCACGTACCCCATGTCTACTTCATGGATCAAGACCTTTTCACATGTAATAATTTCTAAGATTGTGAGCCGCTGCTCCCGGCCGAGTAAATCACCACTTCCCTCCCAGTGCAGTGTTGGAGAGGTTTGTTTGCAGCCGTTCCTGCTCCAGCAGCAGAACTGATGAAATGTAGTGTGGATGGGGCGTGCTGGGTTGTGAGGTAAAATATTTCAGCTGTGGGCTGCAGTCAGAGTTTGAAACTGGGCAAAATTACCATAACGAAGT